>SATY01000794.1:0-17786 GCA_004335155.1 Ascochyta viciae
CAATACATATGTCACGATTTTAGTGCTACAGGCAGAGGGATTAGGCTTGTTTTAGTTAGTGCTTTTTGCTGTATACCCCTCTTTATTGTGTCTTTCTAAACTAAATAAACTAAATAAATTATAAAGTTATAAGACTTTCTTCTTATAATCTTTATTAGATAGTTCCCTTTGTAGGAATAGCTATTACCTAAAAAGGCAACTTAAGCTATTTAGCCTAAAAATATATATATTAGGCCTAAATACAGGTACTTTCCTAATTAGGTTTAGCTCCTACCTAATCTATTAAAGTACTATCTGGAGAATGCCTAACTAGAGAGCGTTAGAAAGCTGTGCTTATTATAGCAATAGCTTTACTAGATCTAGAGTTAGCTTTCTTACTATAAATAGCTTGAGGACACGTTGCCTATACTTACGCTAGCAAATAGGTACAGCGTACCACAAGGTATAGTAAGAGTAAGGTAGGAGCCGCATAGACTAGTAGTAGGGGTAGGGTAGGAGCTGCATAGGCTAGAGGTAGGTGTAAAGTAGAGGCTGCACAGAGCTATCTAAAAATGTAAGAGCACTGCAGGCAGGCAAGAGATAAAACAAAACGTATAGTATTAGATAGAATAAGAGACAAATCCTTAGAGGTTAAGCTTCTAAGGATTTAGAGGAATATATACGTGTGTGTAGACTCTAAGGGGTAACTATAGTTACTCTAAGGTGTTCCTAAGAGTTAGTATGCCTAAGGTAGAAAGCCTCTAATAATAGCCCCCCCCCTTCTTATAGTCTGTCCTAGACTACTAAACCCTATGTGCTAATGCTTGCTAGTTTAAACTCTTAAAAAACATCTAACGTAAGAGGAAAATAGTTAGAAGAAAGCTAGTTTGCTTGTTAGTAGGTGCTTAAATCTATTAATTATGTTAGCATAAACAACTCTCTATAAGGTGCAACTAGCACTAGTTTGTTACTTACTAGGTAACCCTACCTATAGATCTATATGGATTATTAACTCTAAAACCTATAGTTAAGGCTGTTAGGGAGTTAGGTAATAGTTTTATAGATTACTAAATAAGTGTCTAGCTAGTACTAACCTATAGGGTTTCCACAGCCTTACTGCAGTCCCCTTAAGAATCTAGTGCCCTTAGTCTAGTAGCCTTAACCTCTAGGAGCATAGTAGAAGGAAGATATAGAATAAACTATATAATAATTATAGTAGGTTCTCTTTATAGGATACCTGTTACTGCACTATAGTCCCTATAGAGTACTACTGCTCTAAGTCTAGAAACTACAGTTGCCTAGGAGCTAGTGTTAGGTGCAGTAACATGCTGCCTTAGACTATTTTTCTTAATGTAATAGCTTATCCTCTATAGGTTACTTAAGTGTCTAGGCTCTTTGTCTATAAGCTCTACAGAGGCATTATTACCCTTAGTCTAAACAACTATAGTTGCTAGAGGCGTAGACTTGTTTGCTTAACTGCTGCAGCAGTTTAGCTAGACATATTAATACCTTTACCTAAGAGGTACCCTGTAAGGTATCTAGTTAGTGCTTAAGGGTTGTTCTTCTTCTGCGCAAGTGGGCTCTAAGCAACACACTATATATAGGTAGCTTATTATAACAATGTTAAGCGATACTTTATACTTAGATTAATCCTATTATAGGAGTCTATCTGCTAATTACATAGTGTTAGCTATGCCTTTATTATAAAGTTAGTTATTATTTGCTCTAGGCTAGGGACTTTGTAGATGTATAGCAAGTGTCCTATTAGGTGCGTATTATTCCTTGCTAACTATGTAAAGCATAGGCGTTTAATTATTTAGAAAGTAGGTAGTAAGGCAGCAGAATGTTAGTTAGGCAGTAGATAGAAGTAAGAGAGTTGTAGTATATAAAGAGTAGATACCTTAACTTCTTCTTCTTTATCTACACTCTACTTACACTCTATACACTTTCTACTTTACTTCTTTATTATTATGCCTCCCCTGCCTATGCATATTAATAACGCTAAGTTACTAGATTTTATGTACACGCTTCCTAACAACATAGCTCTGCAGTCTTTTCTTACTTAATTCTAGTGCTATAGGTGCGTAACTAAGCTGTCTACTAAGTCTAGCTCTAACTCTAATAGAATAATTAAGTTGTTTATATAGGTCTTTAGGTGTCCTAAGAGGTACTGTATACGCAAGAATAACTTTAGCATATATTATAGATGCTTAGGCAGTAACGCTAGTAAATGCGTTAAGGTAAGCCTAGAACTATGTCTAGTGCCTGCTTAACACTAATTAATATAGATTGCGCCTTACTTCTGCTGCGCTATTAACATGCTCAACTTCCTTATTAAGCGAGCTAAACGCAAGACAAATAAGGAGACTACTTAATAAGGCAACACTAGGACTAAAGAGAATGTTTTAGCTGCAACTTAACACTACTAGCAGACTACTTTTAACTACGCTAAGGCCTGTCGCCTTAGTGCTGTAGTGTATAAGGCTGCTACCAACTATTATATAAAAGACTTAGGTTTAAGTCTAGTAGACTACAATAAAGCTTATTAAGTTTTATATAAGTATAACCTGCAGCGCTTTAATGTAAGTACTTCTATTCTTTTGCTCTTGCTGCAGCTAACTTTGTGTAAGCAGCCTTAGGTACTATTAGTTAAAAGGCAGCTTCTAATATAGTTATTAACGTAGACATTAAGCGTGTGTTCTAGTAGGATAGTGCTGCTAGGAGTGCAGAAAAGCGTTAGTACTACTATAGCACTAATATGCCCTCTACTAATAACGCTCTAGTTACTCTCTTCTAGTAGTTAATAGTTTCTCTAACTAAGCCTGCAGCTTAGAAGACTCCTAAGCGTAGTTATTAAGATAGCCTAGACTTCTAGCCTAGCCCTACTAGGGGCTTGTAAGGTCTTTTTCTTGTTTTAGTTGCTCTTTTAGATAATATATAGCAATAGATTAAATGCAAATAACTATATAAACCTCTATGCCTACTCTAATGCTCTTAAGACCCTTGTCCCCTACCTTAGATAGTTGCTAGGCTAATCTACAGTCTTAGGGCAGTAACTCTAAGTTAATATATTGTCTACAGTTTTGTAGCATAAGTATTATCCTAGAGAAGCTTTCTTAGGCAACCTCTCTTCTGCTAAGGCAGGTTTAGATTGCTTTAACTTAACTTACACTTAGCCTTGCGTTTGCAAGTAGATTACTGTAATGTATTAGCTACTGTCTTAAGGTACTCTTTAAGGATTTCCTTAAAGTAGTTAAGATTCTCTAGTAGCTCCTAAGTGGCCTTCTTATTTAGCTAACCTAGCTACTTTACTAGGTACTCTTGCCTATAGGCTTAAGTGTTATAGTGTTGCAGGATCTCTTTAACTTTATACCTTTTAGCTAGGAGAGTGTCCTCTAGGATCTGTGTAAGACCTAGCTAGAACTTCTTTTCTACAAAGAGTTCTCTCTATAGTTTAAGTAATAATATATTAAACACTAGGTGCACTTTGTCTATTAATAGTAGTAGGTCATGCTTGTAAGCTAGCTTCCTAATCTTCTTTACAATAGTAAAGGGACCTAGGTAACAAGCGTTAAACTTCTTTAATAGTTAGTTAGTTGTTAGGTTCTTTGCTTAGAGCAGCACTTGCTTGCCTTTAGCAAAGTGTCTGTCTACCTGCTTAGTGTTATACTAACAAGAATTGCTCTTCTAGGCATACTCTAAGCTATCCTTTGCTACTACCTATAGATTATGCTACTGCTCTAGCTGTTTAATTACCTGCTAACAGAGGTCTAGTGCCTTTCTGCTATCTGCTTATACTTCTAGGGGACAGCGTAGCTAGTGCTTTTCTAAGACTCTATTAAAGCCCTAAAGGTTAATCCTATATGCTACCTTAATAGGGGATTCCTTGTGTACTAAGTAAGCCTTTAAGTTGTATGCGTACTCTGCGTATAGCAACAAGTCTACCTAGTTATCCTATTAGTAGTTTATGTAGATGCGCAAGTAAGTTTCTAACTCCTAGTTTTAGTGCTCTGTCTGCCTGTTAGTCTGTAGGTAGAAGGCTGTACTAAGGCAATAGTTAATCTTTAAATAATAGCAGATGTTAGACTAGAATTAACTAGTAAACACTAATCTACAGTCTAATATTAGGGTATTAGGGGAACTATGTTTAAGAAAGCACTGCTTAAGCAGTAGTTTAGCTACCCTCTAAGAAGTAACTGTCTTAGTTATAGGTAGATACTAGACATACTTACTAAACCTATTAACTAGAACTAGAATTAAGTTATACTTATTCTCCTAGTTATCCTTTAACGTTAGTAGGTCTGTTACAAAGTCTAGGGAATAATGCCACTAGAGTGTACTAGGTACTAGAAGTAGGACTAGTAGCTTCTATAGCTTGTGCTTGTAGACTTTATCTAGTTAGCATATAGCACAACACTAAACATACTTATATATATTCTTCTTTAGGTTTAGCTAATAGTACTTTTGTTTTAATAGCTAGGCAGTCTTCTTACAACTATAGTAACCTTCTATAAGGTTATTATAGTTCTTTGTAGGAATAGTTTAGCAAAGAGTTATATCTTAGGGAATCTACACTTTCCTACTTCTGCGCAGGATTCTACTAGGGTCAACTTCCTAGTAGTAGTAACCCTTAGCTGCTTCGCTTACTTCCTAACTTGTTAGCAACTTATAAGCAGCGTCCTGCTCTTAAACCTGTCTAATGTAGTTAGTTAGGCGTTCTAGAGTGTCTAGGGCGTATATTGATTTGCCTTACGCAGCATTATTTGTAAAGTAAGTAGGTAACCTAACTTATCTGTTAAGGTTACAAAGGAGAGCCTCTGCAACGTTAAAGCTAGGTTCCTAAGCTTTAAATAAATTAGATTGACTCTAGCTATCTTGGCCTATAGATAGATAGTTAAGAGCTAAGGGAGACACATCTCTAGTACCTGTTATTAGGTAGAATTCCTTAGGGGTAGTTTCAGAGAGTTGCTAGGATCCCTTAGGACCCTCCCTAGGGCTGCCTATCGCCCTAGTTGCCTATTTAACTTTTTAAGCCTTAGACTTCTAGATAGTCTATATTTAAAGCTTCTGTTAGAGTGTTAGTAGCATAGCATTACGTAGTGCCTACTGCTCCCTAATAACTAGTCCCTTTACATAATCTAGACGCCTTAATAGGCTATCTACAGAGTTCTCTAGTCTAGGCTTATACTTAACTTTAAAGTTATGCCTAGCTAGCTCCTCTACCTAGTGTGCTTACTTAGGGGAGAGTTTCTTTGTAGTTATAAAGTACTGCAGGTTGTTATAATTAGAGAGTACTTAGACTATTAATAGAGCATGCTTAAGGTAATATTACTACTACCTAAATGCCTTAACAATTATAGCTAATTCTTTATTATAGGTATGCTATCTAATTAATAGACCTTAGAACTTCCTGCTCTAGAACGCTACTAGCTTCTAGTGTTGTTCTATTAGTACTTCTAACAATTGTAGTTGCAGCAGTATAGCAGCTATAGTAAAGTCTAACGTGTTAGTAAGGACTATAATTAGCTTAGTAGGATTAAAGTGCTGTAGCATAGGTACTTTAGTAAACTTCTTCCTAATAGTAAGGAAGGCCTAGTGTACTTCTTCTAGCTAACTCTATAGTTTATACTATCTTATTAGACCTTTTTAGGTTTTTGCTAGCGTTTTCTTTCCTCCCTTTGTTAAAGTAGAGCCTCCTAGCTCTAACTCTAGCCTCTAGGCGGAAGTTATATAGTCCACTAATAAGCAGACAATCCTAGAGTAGTTAAAGATAAACCTTTAGTAAAAGTTAGCAAAGCTAAGAAACACTTAGATGTCTTTATATTCCTTAGGCTCTAGCTACTCTTAGATTGTTTGTATGTAGACAGGGTCTATAACTACTCTACTAGGCGTAACAATAAAGCCTAGGAACTTAACTAATTTTATTATAAATAAGCATTTGCTTGCCTTACAGAACAACCCCTATTTAACAAGCTAATTAAAGATCTCTTTAAGGTAGGCTTAATGATCCTCCTTATACTCTAAGTATATAAGGACATTATCTAGATATACTACACAGGTACAGTCTATAAGACCTCCTAAGGCTTGCTAGATGTAGGATTAGAACATAGCTAGAGCGTTTACTAACCTAAAAGACATAACTAGATACTTAAAATAACTATACCTAGTCTTAAAAGCTATCTTCTACTTATCGCCTTCCTTAATCTAGAGCCTATGATAGGCATCACGTAAATCTAGCTTAGAGAAAATAGCAGCCTTTGATAGCCTATCTAGCATCTTATTTACAAGGGGAATAGGATACTAGTTCTTAATAGTAACCTTATTAAGGCCTCTGTAATCTACACAAAGTTGCAGTGTACTATTAGCTTTTAGCATAAATAGGATAGGTGCCCTAGCAAGGAACTTACTTAGGCAGATCTAACTCTTCTCCTGCGCTGTATTAAGGTAGGCCTGTAGTATTTCTAACTCCTTCCTAAAGAGATAATAGATAGGCATATTTAGTATCTTACTCTCTAGCTTAATGTTAATAGAGTAGTTATAATCCTAATGCAGTGCTAATACACTAGACTAGTGTTTACTTAATGTAAACTACTTATAGTGTAGCTCTAGAGGAACGTGTTTAAGCTCCTCTAGGTCTAGTTTGTTGTCTGCAGGATTAACTAAAGAAAAGTCCTTGTCGCTATCTAAGAGGACCTAGGCTATGCCTGTAGGCAGCATTCTAGAGCGTTAAGGAGGCTTATAAATAATGCTTACTACTATGCGCTTACCTGTAGCTTTAGGGAGCTACAATAGATCTAGATACTGCGCAACGCAATGCTAAAGGTAGTTAACAACTTTAAGCGTTTTGTTCTAGAGCTAGAGGAGTCTCTTATTATAGAAGTATTTTATATTAAGGACAGCGTCTCCGCTTAGCCCCTAGGCTGGTAGTTGTCTACTGCCTTCCTAGTTATTTTCTAAAAGGTTGTTAATTGTCTCCTCTAGGACTTAGTAGACTAGGTTACCTAGGTGCATTAAGTATGCTCTTTCTTCTAGTTCTATAGAGTAGAATAGGTCTTGTATAGTAGTAATATGCACTCTCTTTATGTTATTAGAGAACTACTTATATGTGCCTTTAGAGAAGCAGATGCACAGATTAGCAGATGCTAACTATAAGTAACCTAGTACTAGATTATACTCCTTAAAGGCAACTAACTAAAACTCTTATAGACCTACAGATTTAACTATACTATTGCTGTCTAGGCAGTTAATAGTTAGGTTATAGAGTTGTTAGATGTCTAGGTAGTTGCTATTAAGGAATGTAGCTACTAGTTTTTAGTAGAATAATCTATGTTCTAGGTAGAGATTATCTACTACTTGCTAACTAATAAGATTTAGCTCTGCTCTTAAGTTGTAGAGGGCTTAGAGCAGTGTTAGGGATCTATTAGGGTCCTAGAGAGATACAGTAACTACAATGCAGGTTTATTTCCTTCTAGTTTTAGGCCCTAGTTGTAGTTAGAATAGGTTAGCAACTAGGGCTTTCTTTTCCCTAACTCTATAGTTAACTAGGAATTCCTATTATTGCTTCCCTTGTAGTAGGAATTGTAGCTACTACAGTTTTTCTAGTAGCTCTTTTAGTTACCCTAGTCCTTGTTATAATTCTAGCTATTATTGCTGTTGTTAGACTAGGTAGCTACTAGGGTGCTGTTGCCCTAGCTTTAAGAAGGTATGCCTCCCTAGCTAGCATGCCTCTTATTCTCCTTCTAATTAGGGGATATAGCGTGCCTCTTGCTATAGTTTGCGTTGCTACTCTTATAAGTAGCTGTAGGTTAAGCTACTATCTCTGCGTTATAGAGAGCTTATTTAAACTTATACTATTGCTAGATATTATCTAAGCTGCTGTTACGCTAGATCTCTTATTAGAGATAAGGCAGAGTTATTAACTATATAAAGGCAATTCTAAAGTTATAGTCTTTAGTGCTGTTATTAAAACTTAAAGAAGCTATGTAGTAGTAGCAACTCCTAAGAGTTTAATAATATTAAGAAGGTATTAACTATATTACTGTCTCTCTACTTAATATTAAAGAGCTTAGTATAATTCTTATACTTAGTAAGGATAGGGTCTTGCACAAGTTGCTCCTCCTCTACCTTAAGGTTAGACTATAACTAGATTAATCCCTAGTTAATCTGTTGTTGGATTAGTTTGCGATAGATGCTGAACTAGATAGTACTTATAGCCTAGTAGGTTCTTGTAATAGAGTCCTCTAGTACTTAAGCGTATTAGAAGGCAGTCTTAATGTCTTTAATCTACTAGTCTACTTGCTAGGGAGATAGAGCTCTGCTCTTAGTACCTAGCTTAGGTTTAGGTTAAATGTTGTTTAACAATTAGATAATCTTTCTAGCCTTATTAAACGCTGGCTAGTTAGGTTCCAACTAGTTCCTGTCCTTAGTTAGGCCTAGGACTTGTAAGGCCCAGTTAATCTAGTTCCTCTAGATAGCTAGTTCAGCCTTAGTAGCTCCAGCGAGCTCTGCCTTAAAAAGGTTCTTAAGAAGTTGCTTAACAAATAAGGACTAGCCTGTAGTTAGGACAGCTATAGGTTCTACCCTAGGCGCCTTAGTAGCAGTAAGAGGGTCTGTGTTTAAACTAGTTGCTAGGTTTGTCTAACTTAGATAGGATAGCACATCTATTAGAGGACTAGTAGGGCTGTAAGCCTATTTGTCTCCTAATTCTGTAGAGCCTAACGCTTAGTTGTTAGATGCCCTAGGTGTTGTGTTCCTAGCTATAGGTATGCCTAGTAGTAATAAATTTGCTACTACATTATGTATAGGATACCTCTAGAGATCTGTTAGATTGCTACTAGGGCTAGGTTGTTGTAAGCCTAGTGCGTTGTTGTTGCTAGCAGCACGTTAGCAACGTTGATTTCTAACCATTGTAATAGGTATAGAAAAAATTAGAGATCTTTTAACTACCTTTTCTAAGAGGGAGTATAAAGGATTTGAATTGTAAGGGCACTGCAGGTAGGCAAAAGATAGAACAAGACGTATAGTATTAGATAGAATAAGAGACAAATCCTTAGAGGTTAAGCCCTTAAGGATTTAGGGGAATATATACGTGTGTGTAGGCTCTAAGAGGTAACTATAGTTGCTCTAAGGTGTTCTTAAAAGTTGGCATGCCCGAGGTAGAAAGCCCCTAACAAAAAAGAAGCTTTATTTTAAAAAAAGCTCTTGCAATATTCTTTCTCCTTTACCTTTTTTTATACAAGAGCTATCTATTTATACATCTTAATGTCAGCCTAATAGCTAACGCCTTAGAAGGTTGTTACAGAGTAACTCGTTCTAGGTTAAGCCTAGTATAAATAGTCTCTTGTACTAGATTAATGCCTAGCATTAAATAGTCTACAGTTAATTATACACTTCTATTGCTAATTATATTATTAATACTTATGTTGTTACCTTATCTTTTAGTGCACCTAGCCTTAGGGCCTAATATTCTATTTAATCTTACACTAAGAGAAAAAGTAGCAGAATCCTATAATAAGTATTACACTCTAAACCTAAGTAGAAGAATTAACTCTAGAGCTAAGAGAGAGAACTCCCTTTGTGTCTATAGGCAAATCCTCTATAATAAGGCCTAAGGAGCTCTAGAACAAAGCGTCTAGAGGCACTTACTGTACAATATCTAATAATACATCAAACAAGCCTTAGATCTAGCTTCTGCTATCTAGTATAAGGCTAAATAGGCCACATTAGGCTATAGTGGCACAAGATGTCCTATTAATTAACAAAGTAGACTAGGAGCTCTAAGAGTTAGAAGCCTAGTACAAGAAGGCTACAAAGCTCTAGAAAGTAGTACACCTTTAAGAGGCATAGGCTAAATATCTTGCAAGAGATATAAACGTGTTACAAACTACCTATAGTAGTATCTAACTTACTATAATAGCACTAATAGTATTAATAGTAGGCTTACTACGCCTAGAGTTACTATATGTGTTCACAAAGCGCAGCTATATAGACTAAAACTACTAGAAGCGCAGTTATAAGCAATACTTTAAAAGACTACCTACTAACTTCCTATAAGAAGTGTAGAAGGTTAATTTTAGTGCGTAATACCTTTTAGAGACTATAAAGAGTCTATAGAAGGCGTATTAAGCTAATTAGCTGCAGTTGTCCCTGTTGTAGGCACTAACCTAGGTAGCTATAAAAGCAGTTATGCTAGGTTCCCTAGGTACTCTTTTAGAGTAAAGGCAGTAGGCATATAAGGCCTTAAGCAAGGCTTATATTCTTTCTTATAGTAACCTAACAGATCTGTTAGATTATATAAGGCCTTACTAGGAGGAGTTAAGCAACACTTATAGCCTAGTACTACAAGTAATAGAATACATCTATACATTGTTTAAAGATGTCTAGAAGCAGCTCTTTATGTACCTTCTAGAGAGAAGAGAGACTCTTACGCAGGTAGAAGAAGCTACTAACTAGATTTTCTGCTAAAGAACCTCTTCTAAGAACTATTAGGGCAAAAAGCCCTAGAAGAAACACAAGAATAGGAAGAATAGATCTAAGGGCAAAGAGGGATCTAAAGAGACCCCTAAATAGTTAAGGAAAAGAGTTTTAGGTTATAATAACTACAAGCGTACCAAAGGTAGGAACCTAAAAACAGGAACTATGAAAGTTATCTATTTCAGTTACAAAGAGCTAGGACACTACTAACCTAACTGCTTAAATCTAGAACAATCTAAGAAATCTAAAGACAGATTAGACCTAGGAAAAAGCAAGGGGCAGAAGAGGTAGATCTATACCCTTGCCTATATTTCCTACCTTATAGAAAGCAAGGATCTTAGTACCCTCTATAACGCGTTGTACCTACAACTAGCTTAATTATTAATAGTTAAGGCTGTAGTGGGGTGTTTAGGCCTATTTAAGGCCCTAATAGATAGAGGTTCCTAACCAAACCTGCTATTAGCAGTAGTAGCAAAGGAGCAAGGACTCTAAGTTAATCCCTTACCCTAGGTTTTAGCTAAGGGGGTAGATAAGAGTAGTATACTAGTTTATAGTACTACAATAGTTAAGACTACTATTACAGACTTACAAGGAAAGAAAGAATCTAGTAAGATACTATTTGTAGTTACAGACCTAAGAAAGTATAAAATGTACTTAGGTCTACTCTAGATTAACTAATGTTAACCTAAAGTGAACTACGCAAGCCAGCGTATGTTATTTAAGAAAAACAAAGCTAAAGATTAGGCTAGTTTCTAAAAGATAGTAACTAAAGATGCTAAAGACTTTAAACACACTATGCAAGACCTAATAGTAAATATATATATATGCACAGTTAACTTTGTAGATTAGAGTAGGACAAAAGAACCTAAAGAGACTAACCTTTCTCTATAATACTATAAATACACTAATATAGCGTTAGAAGATAGTTTAAAAGAGCTTGCTAAGCACAGCTTAAATAATCTAGCAATTAACACAGAAGAGGGAGCTGCGCCTCCCTACTAGCTACTGTATAGACTATTAGAGGTAGATTTAGTAGTACTTTAAAAGTATATAGCTAGTTTTATAGCTAAGAGTTAGATAACCTAATTAAAATCTCTAGTAGGAGCCCCTATCCTCTTTGCAAAGAAGAATTACAGCACTCTAAAGCTTTGTATAGATTATTAAGGCCTAAACAAGATTACTGTAAAGAATTACTATCTAGTACCCTTAATTACAGAATCCCTAGAGCGTCTATCCTAAGCAAAGGTATATACTAAGCTAGATATTAGAGACACTTATTACAGGATTAGGATTAAGAAAGGGAATAAATAGAAGACTGCCTTTAGGACAAGATACAGCTATTTTAAGTATATAGTAATGCTATTTAGACTTACTAACGCACCTGCCTAATTCTAGGCGTATATAAATAAAGCCTTAGTAGAGTTAGTTAATGTAACATGTATTGTCTACTTAGATAATATCCTAATCTTCTTAAATACAGAAGAGGAACATGTTAGACATATTAAGAAAGTCTTAACAAGATTACGCAAAGCAAAGCTATTTATAAAGCTTTTAAAGTGTAAATAGCATATATAATATATAGAGTTCCTTAGATACGTAGTATCCTCTAGAGAGGTTAGCATTAGCCTAGAATAGGTTAAAACAATCTAGGACTAGCTAGTACTAGCTACTATGCGTGATATCTATGTGTTTGTAGGTTTTATAAACTATTACAAAAGGTTTATTACAGGGTTTAGCTATATTATGCTACCTCTAACTACACTAACAAAAGAGTCACTAGAGTAAGTCTAAGATAGGCCAGCTATAAGGAGAGAAGAAGGTCAACGCCTAGATTTACTAAAAGAGGCAAAAGAGGCAGTAAGATACTTAAAAGACGCGTTTCTAGGGGTACCTATACTTGCCTATTTTAGGAGAGAGAGACTAACAAGACTAGAGGTTAATGCCTTAGGTAGAGCAATCTTAGGTATCTTAAGCTAGAATAGCCTAGGATTAGACAACAAGGACTAATAGAGACTAGTTAACTTCTACTTACACAAACTTATCTAAGTAGAGTACAACTACAACACCTATAACTAAGAATTGCTAGCTATAATGCAGAGTGTAAAGCACTAGCAGCATTACCTCTTAGAAATCTACTTTAAGATCCTTATAGACTATATAAACCTAAAGTAGTTTATAGAGACTAAGGTACTAAACTACTAGCTAGTTAGGTTGTACTTAGTACTAAGTTAGTATAACTTTGCTCTAAACTACAGACTAGGGAGTATAAACCTAGCAGATAAGCTATTACAAAGGCTAGATTACATAGTAGAGACATAGTAACTATCTTAGAAGTATAACAAAGCTTTTGTACAACTACTAAAGAATCTACTCTTAAAGAAAAAGAGTTACACTACTTAGGTATTAGCAGTATAAACAAGAGCTACTAAACGCAAAAACATGTTGCTTAAGACAAAGATAGTCCTAAAGGAATTCTAGAAAGCTAATAAATGCGCTCCTAAGGAATTTTAGACTATGCAAGAAGAAACTTGCACAGAACTAGATATAGATAGTTAGTTAGATAACTCTAGTCCTAAGGTAGGTTAGAATAACCTAGAACAAGGCACATTAGCTTAGTTAGGCATAAGACACCTTACTACATCTAAAGAAAAGGCAGTAGTACTATAAAAGTGCTATAACAGCCTACTTGCAGGACATTTTAATGCAAGAAGGACACTTAAAAAGCTCTAGTACTAATACAGGTAGAAGAACATAAGAGAGGACATTAGCTAGTACTACTAGAAATGTATGCTCTATAAGAGATTAACTCTAGCATAACATAGTCTATATAGATTACTTACGCCTTTGCTACTACTAGATAGGCTATAGGAAAAAGCAACAATAGACTTTATTACAGAGTTGCCCCTAAGCAAGCTTACTAGAGTAGTGTATAACATAATACTTATAATTGTGTACTAATTAATAAAGATAGCACACTATGTTCTAGCAAGAGGAGATTAAGATAGAGCTAGCCTTGCACAAGCCTAGATAAGAGAAGTAATCTAACTTTATAGAGTTCTAAAACGTATTATCTTAGACTAAGGTCCCCTAATAAATGCAGGTTACTAGAAGACCTTCTAACACTATCTAAACTCTAGAAGAGTATTATTGTCTACTTATTATCTACAAACTAATAGACAGATAGAGAGATAGAATCAAACTCGAAAGTAGTATCTAAGATGCTACTACTCTCTAGAGCAAGATAATTAGGTAATATAGATCTTAGTTGCAAAGTTTATATACAATAATAGCCTCTACGCTACTATAAGGACTACCTTGCTCTAAGCAAACTACAGAATAGCTCCTAGGGGGGCAGACTAGCCTAGTATACTCCTTAGGTAGAGAGAGTTACCCCTAGAGTTGCAAGTTGCAACTAAAGTACTTACATTGCAAAGAGAGTGTAAGAAGAAAATACTTACTGCAAATGCATATTAGGAGGCATATTAAAACAAGAGCAGGCTACTAATACTATTTAGTATAAAAGACTAAGTTATAGTCTAAAATTGCTATATAAAGTCTATAAGGCTAAAGTAGAAACTAGATTAGAAGTATATTAGACTAGAGCGTATAGTAGCCTAGATTAAGCTAACATTATTTAACATAGACCTAGCTAGTCTAAAAAGTATACATCTAGTGTTTTATATATCCTTCTTAGAACCTTTTAATTCTAAAGAGATAATTCTACACCTAGATAACTAGATTGTAGACACACTTTACACCTTTGGTAACAATATATAAAATGTAAAAAGAATTATTAAAAGAAGGTAAAATAATAATAAATAATAGCTATAGTATATAAAACAGGCTAGATATAGCGATAAAACGAACATATAAGAGCCTAGAGTAAATATCTTCTCTAACACCCTTAAAGAGTTTTAGGATAGGGAGAAAATCCTCCTAAAAAGACAATAAACCTTAAAGACTAGCAAAAGGCAGCTAGGTTAGCCCCATAAAAAGAAGGGGGATAGTTAGGCCTAGTAGCTAAAAAATTAGAAATCTCTAAGTTAAATAAGAAGAAATATAAAGTTACCTTCACTATTTTTCCTACAAGGTTTTAGGTGTTTAATAGCACTTAGATCTAATAAAGAACAAAGTGTGCTATAATAGCCTATAATAGTCTAATATAGTTAAGAATGCAAAAGAAGAGGTTATTATATATTATTAAAAGCTGCAGAGGTAGTAGGTATCTTAAAGCACCCTAGGTATAGTATTATAGCCTAGAATGCTATAGAATGTTAGAGAATACTACAGAATTATTTACTATGTCTACTAGTAAATTACAAGGTAGTAGCATAAGTAAGAAGCCTCTTGCGCTCCTTCTCCTTAGCCTTAATGCGCCTAGTTAGCTAAATCTTATCATTACTAGTGGCATTATCCCTCTAGGCTTCTAAGGCGTCAATCTTAACAACTAAGTTAGCAGCCTAACTAGACAATTCCCTTAATTAGGCATTAACAACAGTCCTCTTAGCCTATTATATGTTAGAACACGCTATAATAGCTAAGAATAGCTAAAAAGAGAGAAGACTTATCTTCTTAGTAGAGGTTAAAGCCTTAGTAGCAATTTAGGCCTCTAACTTGCGCTTCTAACCTTTAACCTTAGCCTAGAGAGTTAACTTATTGCGTTTATAACTATTAGGCTAGACATTAGTAATTAGATTTTTAGCTAAACAAATTGCACTAGAATAAAGGTACAACTTGTCTACGTAAGGGCTAAAGCTGCTAGGAATAGTTAGTTATGTACTATAATAGCTTAGAACGCTATATAGTAGGATAGAAAGACCTACACAAGGATTACCTTAGCTAAAGAATAATAGATCTTAGCAAAATAGGTAATATTAAGCTTCTTCTTATTATTAGTGTGTCCTTTAAGGGCATAGTCTTTAAAATAGCTGCAGATAGCTACAAGATGCTTACAATGCTCCTTAGGAAGCTACAAGGTGTTAGTATGCGCTAAAATAGCCTAAAATGCTAGAATATACTATAAAGCAGTTAGAGTTAGTAAGGAAGCACCTCTAGTACCTTATAGTCTAAACACTGTCTCTGTTCTTAAGCTTAAAGAGCTAGGCCTTGTACATTACCTAATTTTTATCAGTAATTAGAGGGAAGCAGCAGCTAACTATGCTACCTACACAACACTCTCTAGTGCTAAACTAGGTGACGCAGCAGACATAGACATAGATAGAGAGGACAGCATTGTTAGCTATGTTGTTAGATACATGCGTAAAGTCTATAATAGACAAAAAGAGCGTATACAGTGTTAACTTAGGCAGATATAAGCTAATATAGTGTAGAATAGCATTAAATAGTCTACTATACACTAGTTAGCACTAAAAGAGTTTAGAAAGACTATCTTCTACTCTAATATACCTATCTTAGCTAATATGCGCTATAATAGCGCATAATGCCCTAGAAGAAGAGCAAAAAAGAGAAAAGGCAAAGAGTTAAATTCTAGATAAACTTACTAAAGAAGGTAGTAGAGTGTAGGAGTAACAGACTAAATTAACAAGGAGGAACCTAATATATACTACTCTGCTAGCAGCAAGGGCAGCTGTGCCCTTACTGCTAAATTTAATAGTAAAGGTAAGAGAGAAAAAAGAGAGGCGCGCGCCTAAGTAAAGGTAGAATATTAGGCTTCTAGTTAATTAGGACAAGGTGTTTAATACTGTTCTAGAATACACTACAATAGACTATAATGTACTATAATACCCTATACTAGGGCCTAATAGTCTAATGTTTAGTTAATTAGGGCAATTAATCTAAGAAGGGGGATAATGTTAGCCTAATAGCTAACGTCTTAGAAGGTTGTTACAGAGTAACCTGTTCTAGGTTAAGCCTAGTATAACTAGTCCCTTGTACTAGATTAATGCCTAGCATTAAACAGTCTATAGTTAATTATACATCTCTATTGCTAGTTATATTATTACTACTTGTGTTGTTACCTTATCTTTTGGTGCACCTAGCCTTAGGGCCTAACACTTAACTAGATACTATATCCTATATTTACGAAGGTCTAATATCTAAACCATGATATTTACTTAGAGATATAGAAGCTAACTAGCTTTTATACTAAGAATACTAGGTTTAATTCTATCTACTATATTAAAATAGCATAGTCTATCACTTAACTCTAGATAATGCATAGACTTTAAGAGTGATGTAAAGAGCTAACCTCTAAGAGAATTTGCTAGTAGAATACAAGATAGATTTAATAGGAAAAACCTCTAGAGCAAAGGTTGTAGAGCTTTTATAACCTTGTTTTAGATATAATAGTTCTGTAGCAAGGTTCTAGTCTATGCTAGAAGATGTAAACTAGAGCAGCGCTAAGGTAGTGTATACTAAGGAATTAGCACCTATGCCTAGCCTGTTATAGTACCTCTCTACTTATTTTTTATTTATTAATGCATGCCTTCGTTAAAACAACTCTATTACTTACACTTTACTTTTTACATCCTCTATTGCACTACATTCTAAGCTCTTACGCCTTCTTCTTATAATCCTACTACTCTTTATTTATTTTGCTAAACTGCTCTACTTTAATTAATTAAAGCACTTCTTAAGTCTCCTACTGCCTTACGTTCTCTTACTAAGAAGGCGCAAGGCAAGTAGGTAAGTTACCTTACTTTTACCTGCTATCTACTTATTCTACTAACTTTTTTACTTTGTTTAGAGCTGCACTAGTGCTTCTACAGATTCTAATACTCCTATAACTTAATTAGCTAAGAAGGCAAAGCCTATAGTAGAAGATATTAACTTTAATAATAATAAAATTAAGAAAGCCTTTAATAACACTTCTCTAACTAGTACGCAGACTAAGGCTAAGAGTAAGTAGTCTCTATGTACCTAATACACTAGCAGCTTTAAAGATGATAGAGTCTATATTAACTATATATTAGCTAAATAGATCTGTGTTTTCCTTACTAGTAGTTACTTTACTAGCTGCGCTAGCTATGTCTTTACCTATACTTATTGCTATAAGGTAAGTCTATTCTTAAAATCTCTTAAAATTCTTTCTTCTTACTAATAATTAGCTAGGCTCTATGCAAGACTTAGAAGACTCTAAATAAGTACTCTGTATTTTTCTAGTTTAGTAAAAGTAACTCTATAAAGCTTTTAAAGGTTATTAAGCCTATTTAGGCAGACTTTAAGAAGTGTATAAACCTCTTATATTACACTAACCCTTGTAAAGAAAGTAGGGGGAAAGGAGGACAGACTACTTTCTTCCCTAATCTAGAAGACCTAGACTAACTAGACTAGGTAATTCCAAAATAGGAAGCGTATAGCCTAAAGAGGCAAGA
>SATY01000795.1:0-17753 GCA_004335155.1 Ascochyta viciae
TCTACTAGGCAATAGATAAGGCAGATAAGGCAGATAAGGCAGATAAGGCAGATAAGGCAGATAAGGCAGATAATATAGAAGGAGAAGATAATAACAAGATAGAAATAGAGAGTAACTAAGATTAGATATACTTCTAGCGTTATAGCCTAGTATTACAGCTAATTAACACATTCAATACCTGTTGTATAGACTTCTAAGACATCTATATCTTTAAATTTCCTTATCTATATCTAACTAACAACTTGCTATAGTAAATTAAATCTATAGTAAGCTCTTGTTCTGTAGTTAATTCCTAGCGCTTTTTCTAGAGATTACATTTCTAGGGTTATAGCTTCCTCTTTAGCCCTGCTAAGAAGTAATTTATACATCTTTTTTACCTCTACACTTATTACGCAAAACTCTTACAGCTTCTTATTACATATATAGCATTACTATCTCTAAAATTAGAGTTCTCTCTACCTAGCCTACTAAGAATCCTTTTGTTCTATACTTTTTTAGCTTAGCAACTTGTTTAAAGGTGCTTTTCTAAGTCTAGTATCTCTTCTTAAGCGGCCACGTTCTATAGACCTAGATCACTAAGAGCAACTTACAGCCTAGAATAAGTAGTAGAGAAGCACAACATAGAGAAGCAATCCTACTAGTAAGAAACTAAATTAGAATACTCTATCTTACTTTAGCAAAGTCTAGAAGCACTATAGCAAAGCTACTAAAATAGAAGATAGTTTTTTACATATTTACTATTATAACTATAGCCTAGCACTCTAGCACCTAGCTATAAAAGCTGTTAGGACAAAGCACCTGCTTTAGCAACTTAAAAGTTAAGCCTGTAGAGAAACTAAAAGTCCTACTTATACTATACTAGACTTCTAATTACGTCTACACACTACATGCTAAAGAAACTAGAATTAGTCTTACTCTATTCTAGGATACTCTTATCTAGCCTCTAAAGAAGAGCCTGTTTGCTTTGTTATTAATAACAATATCGCTTTTTAAGCAGTTAAGTGTCTAACCTTCTAACGTTTTATCTACTTCCTTAGGCTAGAGGCTGTAATAATTACCTATTATAAATTTAGGCAGATGTCCTAAGCTTAGTTTAAGGCTGCTAAAGACAAACTTCTCTAGGATCTTAGTTTAAGTACTAAACTGTCTATTGCAATAGATATCTAGATATTAAGCAATTATCTTAGTTTCCTAGCTATTAAGAGCTACTATATTAATAAGAGCTAGAAACTATAAGAAGCTCTTTTAGACTTTATTCTAATGCTTAGAAGACATATAGGCTAATCTATAGCATAGCAATTTCTCTAATTCCTATAGAGAACTTAAACATTAAAACGTCTATTAGGTATTAATTATAACAATATAAGTAATAACAGCACTTTATTACAGGCCTTACAGGACTTGCTAAAAGCGCGCAATATTACTTAAGATAAAGAAGAAAACACTATCTCTTGTCTTGCATTTATTATTAATCTTGTTGTGCAAGATATTATACTATATCTTAAGCTTAATGTACTAGAAGAGATAGAGAATGTAGAAAGACTATAAAGATGTTATATTTGTAGAATTACTAAGAATATGTCTGTTCTAAACTCTTTCTGCAAGGTATTTATTCTTTATTATATACATTTATCACATTCTAAGTACTACCTAGATCTAAGCTATCTGTATTGCAATAGACATTTTACTATAATAATTTAAGAGATTTATTACACTACAGAGTAATTTACCAGCAAATTAACAACTTTTAGTTATCTAAGATGTTAAGACTAGGTAGAACTTTACATATAATATGTATAAGCTTGCACTTAAGCTCTAGCCTTATATTAATAAATAGCTAGAGCAAGAAATTGCACTTAAGGCTACTAGTTGCAAAGAACGTGCTTCTACTTATACTAAGAGAGCAGAAGCTAATTTTAAAGATCTTAAGAAACTTTAACTTATAGTAACTAAGTAGCAGCACCTATAGGCTGTTACAAAAATGCTACAACAATTTAAAAAAGCAGCTAATGCTTTAAGCAAGACTCTAAGACTGCAAATTTAATACATCCAGATAATATACAACTAACTATTTAATTACCTAGAATAGATAATCTATAAAGTAAGTAACAACTTTAGTTAGTCTAATAACTTAGAATAGCTTAGAGTTGTAAAGGCACAATAGTAGGTACTATAAAACTATCTAAGTACTATATAAGAACAGGCAAGAGTTAAGGTTTCTTATTTAACTATACAACTGTTTTAGATCTAACACAGAAGCTTACTGCGTATAAAGTAAAGTTATTATAGTTAGTTATTACAGTTCTCTATTAACTGTCTACTTAAGACAAATCTTAGGCTCCTTAAGACAAACACATGTACTAAGACTAATTCTTTCACTACATAGCGCGTTATAACAGCGTTAGTCCTAGTAGCTCTATAGTAGCACAAAACACGCCTACTTAGCAATTTAAAAAAGATAATTAGTTCTAAAGGCTAGCAACAACTACCTAGTAGGCTAGTAGGAGCTTCTTAAGTTTAGGTTTATCTAACAAGAATGCGTGTTAAACTTAGCAGGAAGGTAAGGCCTATCTTAGCACTCCCTCTATTTAACTAGTAGAAGACTTTAATCTGCTAGAATAGTAGGAGAAGAATGCTATAACTTACCTACAGCTTGCTTATATAGCAAAAGATGTACTTACAGTACTACTTATAAAAGTAGGAGTTAAGCAAGTATTTCACACTGCAAGAGATGTAATTAGGAATTAACAGCATAGGCTTAAGGCTATAAAGATATACTAGATTATAATTCTTAAGGATTCTTTCTCTCTAGCGCAGCAGCAAGAGGTAGAAAAGAAGGAAGCAGGCCTTAAAATAGATAAGGTAGAGGATCTTTTTAAGCTACCTACTTATCCTAGTATAGATACAGAGGATTGCCTTAGTGTAGATACAAAGGTTTGTTTAAGTAAAGATATAGACAATTGTACTAGTAAAGATAAAGACGTTATAAAGGTAAAAGATAACAATAGTAATGCTAAGAAGGAGGCTCTAGTAACACTATCTTAGCAAGAAGCAAGACTTTAGAAAAAAGCTAAGCTAATACAGTACTAGTAAATCCTAGATTTATAGTTGTAATAAATAGCTGTTATAACTACCTCTCTTATAAGTATAATAAATAGCTACTATAACTATCTTTTACTCTCTTTATAGCTGTGATAAATAGCTGTAATAACTATCTCTTACTATAACTCTAATAGGTAGCTATAATAACTATTTCTTACTTTACACTATTCTTCTAGAACTTTTATTACTTATATTAGTTGTATATATTTAACGCTAGAACTAAGATAAGTGTACTAGTAACCTCTACCCTACTCTACTCTACTCTACTCCTACTACTAGCCTGTGTAGCTCCTACCTTACCTCTACTTCTAGCCTATGCAGCCTCTACACTACCTCTACTCCTAGCCTGTGCAGCCTCTACCTTACCCCTACCCCTAGCCTATACAGCTCCTACTCTACACCTACCTCTAGCCTATGCAGCTTCTACTCTACCCCTACTACTAGTCTGTGTGGCTCCTACCCTACCCCTACTATACCCTGTTGTACGCCGTACCTATTTGCTAGCGTAGCAAAAAGAGTGTATATGTTAAGTTAGAGCATTTTGTTAGCTCTTCTAACAACACTACAGCAGGCTACAGATATAGTAAGACACATTAGCACTATCCTACACATACTACAGGCGCTAGAAACTTCTAAAGGCTATTTATTTGTCTAAGGGGGTGTAGAGAGTCTAGAAGGGATAGAGTAGCTTAGGTTACTACTTCTAAAGTAATCTGTAACAGATCTATAAGCAAAAAGAAGCAAGTTAGGAACATAGAGATAATTGCTAGCTAGGCGTAGCTTTAGAGGTTAATTTTTTCTTCGTTGTATGTTGTTGTTTAGATAAACCAGCTTTAATACAGATGCGCTTTGCTGTAAGAAGGCTATTAAATTAGTACACAGACCTCCTTTAGACCTAAACAATTACTAGATATAATTAACTGTCTTTTTTGTTTTAGTTAGATTTAAAATCAATCATATGTTTCATTAAAGAACTAGTGCTAATTAATACCCCTGTAACAGTGCTGATTCGTAGCGCAGAAAAGTGCCTTCTTAAACACTAGTTACAAAACTAAAACACAAAATAGCTAACAGCTAGACTCTATTCCTTACAAGGATCTAGATAATCCTTGAGAAGACAATCTAAATAAGATTAATTAGTCTTATAATTCTAGGTTAGTGTTTTCTTTATTATACTAATTATTTTCTAACTAATCTATAGCTTTTCTAGGCTCTAGAACTATAATTAGTTTTGTTTTAGATTAAGCTTTACGCCTATTAATCTGTTAGTTGGTTATCCTGTAAATCCTTATAATAAGGAAAGATGTAATAAGTCTATAGATTAAGAGGTTAACTTTAACGCTATTGCTTAGAAGTCTAGATCTAGTTATATCTAGAAGAAGAGAAATATAAGGGTTTTCCCTAAGCCTTATAAGTACTTAATCTAGATTTCTAATTTCAAAACTAACTTATCTATAAGAACCTATACGCTGTCTAAGAAGATTACTAAGCCTAAAGCTACGCCTAAAACTAGATCTAACAAGAAGTTAAAGAATACTTCTAGATTAGATAGCTCTATACTAGCTGTTCTATAAGCAATTCTATATGCTTAGTGCATCTTAAGAAGGCTTTGTAGTGATAGCAGTGTTTATTATAATTAAGAGACTACATCTAAGAGATGTGTTAAGTGTAACACTTACACCTGTGCTAAGATGTAAGATTATTTTTAGATCTTGTTTAATTAGAGTTAATTAAACTTAAGTAGGAACGCTAGTATAGTTAAACTCTAGTCTAATTACTATGGTTTTTCTAGTAGTAATTAGGTATGTAATCCTTTTTTATAGCTTAATGTTGTAGAATAAGAACTGCTAGAAGACTAGATTAGATTGTAAAGGACTATACATTAGTCTATTGCTAGTAGTTAATCTACTTGTTCTAACGCATCCTGCTCCTGCTCTAATTCCTGTAGCAACTTAACTAGTTGCTAATTAAGATTAGCAAGGCGTCTATAAGCAGCTTGTTTAATATGCTAGTGCTCTAGCTTCTAATAAAACCGCTCCTAGTTATTAAGCTGTAGCTAATTAACAATTGCAGTTTACACCTGCTAGTTACTAGAATCTCTAGGCTTCTTAACAACAGTTTAAGACTATTCCTTAACAATATCCTCCTAGATATTAACAGCAGATAGTACAACCTAGCAGATTTGTAAGTTAATCCTATAAATACATCTATAGATCACCTTGCTCTTACTACTAGGAGGAGGATTAGGGCAATTATTTGTACTGCTAAACTAATTTTGCTCGCAGTTACAAAGAGAGATTAGGTAGATATAGCTAGTCTAGATACTCTTGTTCTACAATGTCAAGTAATTATAGTTAAGGTTTATTTAGATCCCTATCCTGCCCTCTAACTAGAGAAGAGATTTAAGTTAGGATTATTCGTTATTTTAAGGCGATTATAGCTCTTGTTAATTAGCTTTAAAGCTAATAGGTATGCTAAAAGATATAGTCCGCTTTAAGAGGTTTGGATTAGCTTAATTATAAGATAATAATAGTCCTAGGTTCTGTTCAAAATTAGCTGTACTTGTACCTACAATTAAGCCTTCTATTCTAGTTTATTGATTAACTCCTTCGCATCCTTAGGATTTAGGAGTTTCTTAAAGTAATAGAACTCCTATTTGCTTAGTGCCTTAGTTGATCTATTAGCTAGTATTTAAGAAGTTTCTAGATAGCTAATCTTAAACAATCTGTCTAAAAACTCCTGTCTTAGCTACATGTTTTAAATATCTACGTGTTAGAGTTTAGTTGTAATTCTCTTGTTTTTCCTAACTACTAGGTAGATAGTTTGTTAATTATTACCCTAAAAAGTCTAGGTTTGTCCTATATCTAGCGTTATTTTATTAAACAATTGCTAGATTGCTATTATCTCTTTTGCTGTGTAGGATAGAGCGATTAGCTCTGCCTCTATTGTAGAAGTCGTAACTGTAGATTGCCTAGCTGCTTTCTATAGGATTGGTCCTCTAAATAGAATAATTATGTATCTGTAAAAGGATTGTTAGGTTTCTAAATTATTAGCAAATAATGCATCTCTATAGATAACAAGTTCTAGTCTAGGATAATCTCTAAATTAGATACCTTCTGTTCTTGTCCTATAAAGATATGTAATTACTTAATTAATTGCTTTATCGTAGTCCTTGCTAAGGTTTATTAGGACATAGAATAACTTCAATACTACAAAGGATATATCTAGGCAAAGTCTAATAGCTATATAGAGAGCTAATCTAACCTTCTCTTAATAAGACTTTGCGTCTTGTTTAGTTGCCTCTTTAGGGCTTTTGATTAGTTTAGCTATAGATAGAGGGGTTTCTAGAAATAATCCCTTATCTAGGTTAAACCTCTTAGCAATCCTATTAATATACGTATTATAGAGGAACGTAATTAATCTTGCTTTCTTATTTTAGATTACTCTAATCCCTAGAAACTACTGTACATCTTCTTAATCTTATATCTTATACTTTAACGTGACTTTACTCTAAAGGTCTTGTGCTTCTTGCTTATAGTCTTTATAGTAAAGCAAAAGTATATCATTAACATTGAATAGTACTAGGATAGTACAATCTAGATTAAAGAACAGGCAATGATCCTCTTTAGAGCATAGCAGTCTAATTAATTAAAGAGTGCGTAAGAACTCTTTGTACTAGAGAAATAGAGATTCTCTTAATCTATAGAGTGCTATGTTAAGTAGAACACATTTCCAAGCTTCTTTAAATCTATTAAGGAGATTATAGATTACTATATTTTCTTTTGTAGTAAGTGTATTTAAGAATGCTCTAACTATGTTAGATTGTTTAATTCCTAGATTAAACTCAGCTGTCATAGCTATAAATGATCTTAATAATTCAGCAGCTAGTGTAGCTGTATATATTAATGTAAGAGTGTTAATCTCTTGTAGATCTTCTCTTACTACAAGTATAGCTTTGCATTTAATAAAGAAGCTGTCTTAATTAAATTTGTAGGTCTAAACCTACTTTAGTAGTAGTAGTTAATCTATAGAATTTGATTTTAGGATTTCTATCTATGTTCCCTTCTGTCTTAATTAATTTATCTCTTTCCTTAAAGCGTCTCTCAAAGGAAGCTTAAGTAGGTGTTCCATTAATTGCTTCTATGTTTTTATTAGTAGTAGTAGATTGTCCCTGTGTATCCTTTAATTAAGTGATACTCTTACTTAGTAATATTAGATTGCTGCTATAACTAATAAGTTTATAGTCTTATAACTCGATTGTTCTTCCTAGGCTTAGGTAACACTAGGTAAGAAAGTATTTGTAAAATCCAACTACTGATTATTTCTAGTGAGACTAGCAATTAAAGCGTTAACACCCTTAGATCTACCTCTTTTCTAATTGCTAGGTTTCTGCTGTAGCTCTCTATCCAGGATTTTGACTCTTTGGTCTGTTTTAGATAGTAATCCTTGTTGTCTTTAACTTAATTAAATGTAAATTGTTGTATCTATAGCTTCGCTTCGCTGTGCAGAAGCAGCTCAGCAGACCTAAGGGGCTAGAGTAATTAATCTTAATTAATTACTTAGGCGGGATAATTTAGCTACTACAGGAGTACGCACTCTCTATGAATCAACAGCCCTATAACAATTAGTAAGGTTATCCTATTAAATTTCTCTGTAGTCTCTATTACCCTCTAAACCTTAATTAATTAGTTTAGGAGTTGTATCTAGAGTAAATAGTCTAGTTGTTTCTAGTTAATTAGCACAGATTCTTAGGTAATTACTAGCCTTGTTTTCTCTCTGCAATGTTTCTGTGCTCTAATTCTCTTAATTACTAGGTAGGCTAGCTACAGTGTCTATTAATCTAGATAACTTACCCCCTACATTTCTGTTAGGGTCTAAACCAGACTAGATATCTATTTGTTTAGGTATAATCACCTCTTAACTTAGATCCTAGATTTCTCTATTATAAAGGATCTCTACTAACTTAGTAGCTTAAGCAATCTCTATCTCTTTATCTAGAGTGCCTTAATAAAAGGTCTTTTTATTAAACACAACGTCTCTAGTTGTAATAACTTAATTAAATGTAGGTACCTATATTAAGTATATAATAGATGCACCGTATCTAACTAAACAACTAATATAACCCCTTAGGTTAACTTTAAATCCTTGTTAATCCCTACTAGCTAATTAATCCTTATTAAGAAGATAAGCTCTGTACTTATAGGCGTATATCCCGCTCTAATCTAGTTGTAGATTAGCGGTTCTATGCCTAATCTCTGCTAGTTCAAACCATCTAAAGTATTGTTAAAACTAACTATCTAGTACCTTATTTAGTAATTAATAGTTTAAGCAGAGAATAGACCTATACTATACAAGTAAGCCGCTGCGCTTATTATCTCTAGCTAGAGTTAAGCAAGCAGGTTAGCTTCTAACCTTATTTTAATTAATTTAGTTATTAATTCTTATTCTACTCTCTCTGCTAATCTATTTAGTTTGTAAGTGTAGGGATAAGGGGTTACTATTGTAATGCCTTGTTTGTGTGCCTATTTTTTGTATCTAGATCTACCTCTCTAGGGTCTAGTAGCTAAATTGTTATCTTAATATATTTTAACTATATCTAACTTGTATTTCTGCTTAACCTATTTAGTAAATCCTGTAATAATCCTTATTATCTTACTAAGAGTTTTAGATTAGAGATTGTTGTTAAACAGCTTTTAGAGTAATCTTCTATAATTACTAGTGCCTACTCCTTGTTGAGCCTTCTAGTTGGCATATTAAATAGATCTCACGATATACAATAGAATAGACGTAGTAATCTTTCTCTTAGTCTATAAGAGATTACTAATAAGAGTTTGTAGTTAAGCATTGCTTATAACCTATCCTCTTTGTTCCTTCTATCTAAACGTTTTTAGCAGATTAAACTAGGTTCTAGAGAGCTTTTCATCCTAAGTGTCTAGATTTTTAATGCTATAGTTGCTCTGTGCTGGATTAGGTTTAATTATTGTAGATAATTTTATAGCTCAGATAGTAGGAGGCAGAGGACAACAACTAATCTTATTATATATAATAAAGACAAGGTTATAAGCAGAGTATAGAGTAGCTATAATCACGTAATTCTTAAGTAATTTATATCTAAGAGTGTTGTTAAGTCCTATATACTAGAGTCTAACCTTCTTAATTTTAGCTTTAGACAACGTACTCCACGGGCGAGTCGGCCACACAGGCGAGTCGGCCAGCGGATTTAACTAAGGAAAATCAACGATCTAAGGCCTAATATCTCTAGATCTACTTATTAGAAATCTCTAAGAATTTGATACCTTAGCTGCACCTAGATAAATTTTAATCTCCTAGTGTTTAGAGACGCTAGGCCTAAATAGGCAAGAGCTATTAAGATTCTAGAGAAATACGCTAAAAGTCTCGAATAAATATAAGAAACTTCTGCTCTATTAGATCAAGCGTTCCAAGATTCTAGGTTAAGAAACATTAGATATATAAAAGTAATATATTAACTTTTTAGAAGATTCTATTAAGTCAATATAGAGATATTAGGCCTTAGATTGTTGATTTTCCTTAGTTAAATCTGCTGGCCGACTCGCCCGTGTGGCCGACTCGCCCTTGGAGTATGTTACAATGTCAACATAGAATCTATTAACTACCTTAACGTCTTTAAGCAGTAGATCCTTAGTCCTAGGTCGTTTTTCTCTATTAAGGAAAGCTTTAATCAATTAATCTCCCTTTCTTAAGGCAGGGAGTAACTAAGTACTAGCTTTAACAATCTCTCCTAGATTAGCTCTCTTAAATGTACTATCAATTAGAAGTTTCTAATAATTAACAAGGTGTGCTGCTCTACCTCTATTAAAGGTAGTACTTATTAACAATAGATAAGCAGAATAAGCAGTACTATACACTCCTTCTTAATTAGTAATAAGGTCTAATAGGTTAATAAGAGCTGCTGCTATTAATCCTAGAAATTTGTTAGTACTATTCTTAGCAGATTTAGCTGATCTAGATGATCTAGAGGTTCTAGAGGTTCTAGGAGTTCTAGAGATCTATCTAGTTTGCTTAACTTGTTTTCTAAGATTATTCTATTCTTGTTTAGCGTAATTTTCTTTGATCTTAGATTTAGCTGTTTTAGTAAGGGTTATCTTTACTCTGTCTAATACTATTAATTTAGTAATTGCAACTTAGAGTCTATTACAAGCAATTAGAGACTAGTAGTACATTCTACCTAGTTAGTAAGGACACTTATGCCTTAGGGCACCTAATCCCTACTTGTTCTGCTAATTTCTAGATAATACGCTGAAGGTTGCGAAAACTCCTAATCCCTTCTCTTTTAGTTAACTAATCGCTTATTCCTAAAGTATAAGGGAGAAAAACTTTACAACTTTGTTTATAGTTAGAGTAGTCTTATCTAGAGCTAAATTTATTGTAATTAATCATTTTATAGATTAGGACTATTTAGAAGCTAACTTTACTAATACTAAGTGTAGAAACTTAGTAATTGCTAGTTGTCTGCTAACATCTAGGATAGAGTAAGTCTTAGCCTTTCTATAGAGAATTTGCTATTTATTAAACTACTTATCTAGAGTTATTTAGCCTAATCTAGCCTTCTCTAGGTAAGCTTAATAAGGTTGTCTTAAAAGGTTGCTTATGTTATTCTTCATTAGAGCAAGGTTGTTCTTTACTAATTAAACAAGTGCTTAACAGGTAACTACCTTGTTATTAAGCAATTTAAGAGTAATTAAGGCTAGAAGGTTAGAGGATACTATTATATTAATCTAATTGCAAATGTTAGTAAGTTTAGCAACCTTCCTTGTCTATCTAGCTATTTTAATCTTGTATTTCTAGACTTCTTCTAGATGCTCTATAACTAGCAGTTTGTAGGTTTCTTTTATAGCTTTAAAAGCTAAGTTAGTAACTTCCTCTGTTTAAACTCGTTTCTTTAGATAAGAAGGATAGACTAGCTCCTGCTTATCTATTAGATCTATGTTACCTGCATCTAGATTGATTTAATCCTAGATAGCCTTGTCTTAGGCGTGAAACTTAAGCTAAGTATACTAGTCTAGCTAGTCTAATCTAGATTTAAGTAGGATCTGCCTAGTACTAATCTTTTCTTTAGTATCTATAGTAGTAGGTTTAGTAATTTGTAGTAAAGAGGTTTAGTATAAGTTTTAATTATATTAACAAAGTCCTTAGCTATACTAAGTATATAGGGAGAATCTTCCTTTGTAGTCTATAACGCTAGGCTTATAACTGTAGATGTTAAGAGACTTAAGAGATAAACAATTAATAATTAAGAAAGAGATATTAAATTCTTCTACTAATCTATTAGTTTAACCTAATTGTTTATATGTCCTTAATCTGACGCTAGTGACTTAGCGCATCTGGATTTGGATCACAAAATCAGTAATCCCGATCAGATAATCACTAATCTAAGCGGTATTTACCACGACAGCTTGCGAGTACATCAAGATCAAATTCGTCTCGCTAGATCGGCATGAGAGTAGGGAGATCTACACACAGTCTGCCTGTGCGACTGACACTGTGCAAATCGAGGTTGTTCTGGCAGAAGTGAGCAGCAAGAGCTACTTGAATCTTACTGTACGGTGTTTTCGAATATCATAGCTCTGAAGAGTTCTAGCTCATGAGACGAGCATCCGCCTTTATAAAGAAGCTTCATTTGCTTTGGAATAGTTGTTTTACCCAAATCTACAGCACCTGTACAAGAAAGAGTGCAATTGATAAGGGCCGCAATGGGATCGCTGATCAAGAGGTAACACTCTAATCTCTTCACGTTGCTTCACATGATTCCGTCTCAGCCGCCCTGCCATTGCTACACCACTCTGCTCTGCTCCACTTTCTCCTTGACATAAAGCGCAGCCCGTCGCCCACGAGCGTTGGTGCCGTCTGTACGCGGGAAGAGGTCTCTCAATGTATTAGCCAAAGGTAATGAAGTTTTAACGCTTCGCAAGTCAAGTTTAGAGCTTCGGTCTTGGCTTCCAGTGGTGATGAGTCGCAATCAATCTGCACAACGACGTGGATATACAACTCAGAGTTACCTGTAGGCATTAGAAGAAGGTCCTTTTACCATACTACAGACCAGGCGAGTAGTTTATGCAGTATAACGCACCTTTCTACACTGCATTGCCCTTGAGAGAGTAGTCAGAGGTTCACAGTGTAGCTACTGTGAACTGGTCGCCATATTCTCCAGACCTTAACCCAATTGAACAGCTCTATTAGGCACTTAAAAGGAAGCTCCACAAGCTGCACCCTAATTTTGAATATATAGGAGACCCTGAAGCTGAGTAGGAAGCATTCAAACAGGGCTTGCAGAAGGCATAGGCTGCCAAACCTAATTCATCAACTAATTACATCAATGCCACAACGCCTGGAAACTGTAAGACGGACGAAGGGCTGTCAGACTCAATATTAAGTGTATTGAAAATCATTTAGTACTTCAATCGTGCAGATACGTCCACGTTGTGTGGAGTTGTTCTACTTGGAAGTTGAGATCACAGTGTTGGTGTTGTGGCTCGTGCGCCTGCGCGAACAGACTTTCGGCACCTCACTGTAGCATTACTTGCAATGTATGGTACTGTGGCATCGACCTTTGGTGACCTTAATCCAACTCTTCGTGGTCCTGAAAGGGCCAATGTTCATCTAACTCATTCCGCTCCTCCTCCGTCTCTGCAGCTTCCAGCATCTGCTGTTTGATATATCGTTCTTTCTCCCTCGCCTCTTCATAGGATTCCTTCGGCACCCATCCGTCAATGTTCACTCCAATGAAGTCGCGCAATCGCTGCATTTGTGCATCCGCAATCTTCTGCTTTGCGTCGATACTGAGGCAGTTTGCGACATCTGCGTCAGGATATTCGACAGGAAACTTAGCTTCTTTCATTGCCGAAGTAGCAATATCGGGCCAGTAAGTCGATATTTGTACTAGTTCCGCTTTGAGTGATGCGTTGTCGCCTTCCCACGGTCTGCCAGCAGTGTCATAGAGTCGGTTTCGTACAATAAGGTCATGTTTTCCCATTGCATGAAAATGAGGCTTGTTGTTGGTACTGGTATATCCCATGTAGAAATAGTGGAGCTGTCGTCGGCGATAGAGCTCTAACTCATTTGCCTTCTCGCTCTGCTCCAGAAGATCAAAATTCGTAGGCAGCTCTGGACGTCGGAAACTTTCTGAATCGTCATCTCCATAGTTTTGAAAATGCTTGGGAATCTTGGCTTGCAGGAACATCGGAAGTATGGTGCTATGTTGCCAGTCGATCACTCCAGTAATGTCGCCAGATTCAGAGACGAAGATGTTGCTCGGTGAGAGATCTGGGTGACGAATCGTTGGTTGACATAACTCCGGATCTTCGGGAATAATCTGTGCAGCAACCTTGAGGTAATCCCTTAAGCTGTCTACTTGCACCCGCGGGTCGACTTCTTGATGATCGTAGAATTCTCTATAGAGCGGTTCACGGGGGAAGCGTTGCTTGCCGAACTTTTGCAACCAGGCCATTTCTCTATGGCCAACTGCCTCCAATAGCTCCTTGGGTGTTTTCCCTACATCCTTCCAGTCAATCGTGAGCGAACGGAATACTGAGTCTGGGTGTCTTACAAGGTCCTCGATTGACGGCCAATTCGTCTCGTCTTTGATACCACCAAAGAAATTCAGTGGAAGGCCCAATGCAAAACCTATCCGTTTTGCCACGATTGACAGCCAAGGGCAGGTCAATTGTCGTAGTTCGGGTCTCCAAGAAGTCTTTAAAGTATATGCTGCCACTGGCAGGGAATCGTATCGCAAATAGCATCCTTTCTATATCGACAATCTTCTCCACGACAGTCATTCTCTCTTTTGCCGTCATCGTATACCAAGTATGTTCCAGTTCCTTACCCTGAACCTTTTCCATGATGATATATTCAGACCGGACTGGATTGTCCGACGATGAACACCAGTCGAAGACCTTTGGGGTTGGAACGCCATGCAGACGTAGATATTCCATTGTAGCGACCTCACTGACAATACCGTATTCTCGAGGTATTGTGGAAGGATATGGAAGTCGCACAATCACATCCATCCTATCTCGAAATGTCGCTTCAAAGATGCGATAGGAACCACCTTCAGCAATTTTTGCGAAGGTAGTGATGTCATCAGTGGAACGACCGACAGACTTGGCAATAGACTGACAGAGCTCATGGATGTCAAAATGACGTCGCCTTTCAGAGAGACGCAAACGCTCGTTGTACCTGCGGTGGTTTCGACCTATCAACTCAAGTTTGGAAATATCAAGGTTCATTAGCTACTTACAACCATCTACCAGATGTGTAGTTATAGAACACATGTTCTAGGTCGCTGATACTCGTCGAATGCAGTGCCATCTGCCGAGTGGTGGAAAGTTTCTGCTGTAAGCCTAAGCAGGCATGTGAAAGAGAGTAAGGCTTCAGGATATTGATACAAATCCTCCTCATGCTAGGAGTAGTTGGTCCTCTGTTCGGGATCTGAGTCCTAACAGATGGCGATGAAATGTGAAGTGATGTTGCGAAGAGTCGCCAAGACTAGTGCACGGGCGCGGCCCGACAGCCAATCAGCAGACGACTGCACGCGCCAAAAAATCAAACCCTTGACACGCTCATCACCCGGACTGTGAAGCGCCGTTTTGAAAGGCGCAGAACAATTGTCACTTGCCATGGAAAGAACGGAAATCCGCAGGATTTCGCTGAAATCATAGCTTTATTGGTGCGCAAGCACAGAACATCTCCTAGCCGCCTCGAAATCGCGCGTGTGTTTTTGTACAACCTTGAATACTGGTCGGTCGTATTCAACAAAGTACTGCGCCTCATTTTGGAGTTCCAACTTTTAAAATGGAGAGATAGACGATTGGATAGCTGCCCAGGTGGTGACTAGTATAGACGCCGATCGCTCTGGCGTTGGGAGAGGCGCCTAGGCTACCTGGGTAGCAAATCACCAAGGGGGCCGTTGGAACCTGCTACTGAATCTACTAGTCTCGAATCTTCAGTGCGATGGAATGTGTATAAATGGCTACCAATTCTCTTCCATATATCTGAGCACCCTTCATCCTATCCTTCAGTCGCTACTCGATCACATGCCTTATCCTGCTCTATCCTTTCACTCGCTACCCGAACACCGTTCTTAACTTGAATGTAAGCACACATAGCTGCGTCATGTTGTCCCACAGTATCTGACTAATCATGGGAAAACAGTCACTTCTGAGACAAGCTATAGACATGAACAAAGTGTTCAGCAAAGCCGACGGTATGCTCGCGGAAGCAGCAAAAAAGTTTACCAGCGTTTCGGTGAACCGTGGCAAGACCGCTTTTCCAAAGGCACCAAAAGATCTCGAGAATTTAGGTATCCGTTGGGATTTTGATGGGGAGGTGACCCAGGATGAACAAGTCTATAACAAGTTCCAGATCCAGTCAAATGCTGGAAAGGTCCCATCATCAATCAAAGACTGGCGCGAAAAGAATGGCGGAACGCATGCTGTGATGGGCAGCATGTATGTGAAGAAAGGTGGCAGCGAAGGCGATGTCCAGGAAGCCTTCGAAAATTTCAAGAAAGAGTTCAACAACAACCTAAACTAAGGAAATTAAGGCAACTGCAATAAGTACTAGTCTAATAGTGGTAGACGTACCTACAACAACACACAGAGTAGATACTATAGACCTAAAGCTATAGACCTTTTAAACCTTAACAAAGAACTAAGCCTACTGCCTACTAGAACTATAGAATAAAAAAAGCAAGAAAAGTAATAACTTAAGTAATAAGAATAATAAGACCTGTTATAACTATAGCAAGATAGGCTACTTTGCTAGAGACTACTATATAAAGAATAGAATTCTTTAGCAAGTTAACTACACTAGTAAATAGGTATAGAGTACTACAGAGTATAGTAGAGGTAGAGTAGAAGCTACATAGACTAGAAGTAGAAGTAGAATAGAAGCTGCACAGACTAAAGGTAAAAGCATAATAGAGGCTATATTAACTAGTAGTAAGAGTTAGGTAGAATAGAAAGTACCTAAATGTAATAATTATATATAATAACACTTAGAGCCTTAAAAGACTCTAAGTAAGTAACTACCTAGATCTCTTAGGTCTCTTAGATCTCTTAGATAAGTTAAGAATCAATCTAATCTAACTAGCTAGATTTCTTAGATTTCTTAGATCCTTCTATTATGTAATATAGATTAGTAAAAGAGTAGAGATAGAGTTTTTACTTAAATCTTAAACAACCTTTTTACATTAGACCTACGGCTATGTTATATATAATTTAATAGAAGCGCCTAGATTTGCGCTATAAAATAAGCTTTAAACATTCTAATTTAGACTAATTTTAGGCAACGTTTAGAAGAGTACCCTAAGACCCTACCTCTATCCTAGGCCCTAGGGTAGAGTCTTAGAGTACTCTTCTTTCTTTTAACTTTACAGCTTATTCACTTACTACGCGCTAGAGATAGCTATTTATAATATATTAAAAAGTTATACTCTAGATAGTTCGCTATAGAATTAGCTACTAAACATCTTTTTTAAATAAAAAATACCTAAGTTTTAAAGAGCGCCTAAAAGGTAAGTTTAAAAATATTAATTTACTAGCCTTATATAATGTACTAAATTTCTACTACTAGTCTATATAGCTTCTATTCTACTCCTACTTCTACTCTATACAGAGCCTACCTGTTAGAGGCTTTCTACCTTAGGCATGCTAACCTTTAGGAACACCTTAGGGCAACTACAGTTACCTCTTAGAGCCTACACACATATATATCTTCTCCTAATTCTTTAGAAGCTTAACCTCTAAGAATTTGTCTCTTATTTTAGTTAATACTATACGTTTTTGTCTTAATTGTCTTGCCTGCCTATAGTAGCCTTATAATTCAAATCCTTTATACTCCCTCTTAGAGGAGGTAGTTAAGAGATATCTAATTTTTTCTATACCTATTACAATGGTTAGAAATTGACGTTGCTAATGTGCTACTAGCAACAACGACGCACTAGGCTCGCAATAGCCTAGCCCTAGTAGCAACCTAACAGATGCCTAGAGGTATCCTATATATAACGTAGTAGCAAACTTATTACTACTAGGCATGCCTTAGGCTAGTAACGTAACGCCTAGTACATCTAACGACTAAGCGTTAGGTCCTATAGAATTAGGTAATAATAAGGCTTATAGCTCTACTAGTCCTCTAACAGATGTGCTATCCTATCTAAATTAAACAAACCTAGTAACTAGTTTGAATAAAGACCCTCTAGCCGCTACTAAGGCGCCTAAAGTAGAACCTATAGCTATCTTAACTATAGGCCAGCCCTTATTTGTTAAGTAACTCCTTAAAAACCTTTTTAAGGCAGAGCTTGCTAGAGCTACTAAGGCTAACTAGCTATCTAAAGGAACTAGATTAACTAGGCCTTACAAGCCCTAGGCCTAGGTAAGGGTAGGAACTAGTTAGAACCTAACTAGCTAGCGTTTACGCTGGCAAATAGGTACAGCGTACTACAGGGTATAGTAGGAGTAAGACAGAGGCTACACAGACTAGTAGTAGGAGTAGAGTAGAAGCTGCATAGGCTAGGGGTAGGTGTAGAGTAGGAGCTGCATAGGCTAGGGGTAGGGGTAAGGTAGAGGCTGCACAGGCTAGGAGTAGAGGTAGTGTAGAGGCTGCATAGGCTAGAA
>SATY01000796.1:0-17738 GCA_004335155.1 Ascochyta viciae
GTTAGCTACTGTTACTAAAGGTTGCACAATTTTTTGCCTAGTTTAGTAAGCTATCTCTTAACTAAGCAATAGCCCTAGCTGTTAGAGCTTCTTTTCTTAGTTCTTATCCCCTTCTTGCGTGGGTAGCGAGTGCCTATTTCTAAGTACAGATTAGCCTCACCTGCACGCTTTTTTAAGTACAAACTAGCTACTAAACCTTAGTGCGCTAAGTGTTCTACTTCTTTGTAGGCTTTAGAGTACTAGCCTATCCTGCTTTTAGTGCCTTTTAAGTAGTCTAGTGCTCTCCTTCTACCTAGTTTTAGCGCCTTTTTAAGTAGTCTAGCGCCTACTGCTTTAGTGCCTTTTAAGTAATCTAGCGCTTCTATCTTTTCACTTACTATTTTAGCGCCTTTTAAGTAGTCCAGCGCCTCCTTTTTAGCGCCTTTTAAGTAGTCTAGCGCTGCTTACCTCTACTTCTTTAAAGTACCTTCTAACTTAGTTCTTTGCATAACCTTAAGTATTAGTTATAGTAGTTTCTTTTACTTTAACCCTTTTACTAACACTAGTTTTTTTCTGCTAACCTTTTACTGTATATCTCTTCTTCTTTAACTTAGCTTCTCTCTAGGTCCTTACTACTACTTAAGGCACTAGGTGCTCTGCTTTCTCCTTTAACTACCTAACTTACTTCTTAACTAACTTTTAACTAACTTCTTACTAATCTTACTACATCTTTAAGACTACAGCTATAGCGCTAGCTAATTCTAACAATACTAGTTAAGACAAGATGCTTTCTCTTAGACACAACTACAATCCCTTACATAATAAGGACAAGTCTAGGCTACGCATTTCTTCTACTAACTCTCTAACTTAGCCTACATTATCTATCTCTAAGTAGGTTGCTAACCTAATTTACAAAGCTAGCTACTGTTCTACTAGAACTACTACTAAGCGCCCTATCTCTTGCTCTAGGGGCCTTTCCTCTGCTAGCTTTAATTAACCCTCTTCTAAGTTTCTAGGTAATAAAGAGACACTAGTTCTTTAACCTACCTCTTGCTCTTTAAACAACTCCTCTTCTATTTAATGTTTAGAGGCATAAGGTGCTAAGTCTACTACGTTTAAGCCTATAATCCTAGAACACTAGAGTGCTTCTGCTATAGAGCTGCTAAATTTCTGCTATAAGGACTCTATGCATACACTAGCTTCTAAGGTTCCTATGTACAAAGCATCTTTGCTAAACACTTAGGGCTTACTAGATAAGCTTACTAAGAACTTCCCTTGCTTGTATGCTAAAGCTAATATAGTACCCTTCTAATTCTCCTAGTAAGTCTTAGAGGATTACAACCTTGCTTAATACTTCTAGTTTATCTAATCTCTAGGCCTCTACTAGCTCTTAGGCAACTTACTAAATTAGTACTTCTCTTGTCTTTTGCATAGTTAACTAGCAATCTTTGCCTTCTTTCTTATAGGCCTTTTCTATAATATATTAGATAGGATTTTAAACATTACCTTTAAACTTTAGATAACTAAAACAAGTCTTGCTTAGTACAAGGACACCTGCTCTACACTTATTAACAAATATAACTATGTAGTTACTAAGTATAATTCTCTTAAAACTATTTTTAACACACACTAGTCCTAGACTAACTAATTTAAACTAGATTACTAAAAGCTCTGCTTAGCCTATAACTACATTATTGCTAAAAGCGCTATTCTAGCTAATAAGGACTTAGCCCCTAATTAACCTGTCTCTTAATTTAGGCACTTACGCTGCTCTATTCCTCTTTATTTAGAGTCTACTAAGCTAGAACAGAATCTATTTGCTAGCTCTAACAACAACTTAGACTAGCTATATACTATTCTTTTATAATCTAAACAATGCAACAATGCACTAGCTACTATAGACTAATTTTAGGTTATGCTAGCTACTTAGACTACTTTCTAAACCTTTATACTATAGGAGAGCTATTCTGCTGTATTGTTAACTTCTATATTAGCTAGCGCTTATTAATTCCTGCAGTCCTTAGACTAATACAACAACTAGCTAGACAAGGCTATAAAGAAACCCTAATATTTCTCTAGGTCTAAGGACAACTTTAGTAAATAGCTCTTTAATTGCCTTTACTATATAAAAGTGAACAGACGCAACTACTAGCACCTTAGCAATTAAGCAGACTTTCTTATAATCTACACTTAAGACCCTACTTACGCCTTGCTCTAAGATCTATCTAGGTTTAGTTGCCTCTATTCTAAACCTATAGACTGTATTTACTACTTATAGAATGTCTATAGGAACAAAGACACCTTTAGGTTAGCTAAACGCTCTTTTAATGCCTTTATCTTTCCTTGCTTTCTTTTACTAGATATTGCTAATGCCTTAATTGCTTTCTCTGTCTTTTGCACTAAGATAGAATACTTTGTCTAGCAGCTTAGCTAGTCTCTTAAAACTCACTACTATTGCCTACAGGCTAAACTACTAGACTTTTGCTGCTAGCAGATAGCTAGTATCTGCTATAAGAAGTCTCTCTCTAGCCTACAAGAATATTATAATTAGCTTAGCACCTTCTTTTCTAACTATGCCTTTATTTCTAATAAGGCTATAACTTAAGATTTTGTAGGTAATTAGCCTAGTCGCTCTGCCCTGCGCAGCTAGTTAACTACTTGCAACGTTCTACTAGTACTACCTACTACTGCTGTCCTAGCTTAACCTACCTCTACTCTTAAGGCTAAGGATACTTGTTCTTGTTGCTCTAAGGACTCTACTTCTGCATCTTTTAATAAGTTTACTTGTTTCAACTGTAGACTTAAGGGCCATAAATCTAACTAATGCCTAGAACTACTAAAGCCTAAGGCACTATCTTTAACTGTTCTTTAGGATAAACTAACAAACTAACATATAGCTACTTTAGACAACCTAAGAAATAACACTAAGGACAAATTCTTTAAATCTTTAGATAAGGACTCTGCCTCTGAGTTGGAAAACTAGAGCCCTTAAGTTCTAGTTACTACTTAAAGTTAGTTTATAAACAAGTGCGCTCTAAGGACCTATTCTTATCTTATTTAGGTTTAGCAGAGGCTAATACTGTGCTCTAAAAAGCTAGCAGTAAATAGAACTAAACTAAAGACAGCCTATAATATAACAATTAACTTGCCTTTCTAGCTTTCTTAGGACGCAATAATAACACTCTACATAGAATCTGCGCTTTAGCTAATAATAGGGCTAATTCTAGCTTTATATTGCGCAAATTTCTGTAATACACTAAGGCCCTTTATCTTATCCCTTTAGCCGCTCCTATTGTCTGCTAAGGATATAATAGTTAATCCTCTAAGACTATTACTTACTGTGCTAAGTTCTACTTCTAATTAGGCTCTTACTTAGAATGTACTAGAGCCTATATTATAAATAATTACAGATCTTTTTAACTTATCTTAGAATTCTGCTAGAGGGCTATTTATAATCCCTTAGTCTTATAGCACAACTGCTTTATTTAATTTAATAATAAGTATTGCTCTAGACACTGCAATACTACTTCTTAGACTCCTTTATTACTATGTAAAGGCTCTAAGTTAGACGCTAAGCTTCTGTAATTATTATAGTCTAGTTTAAGCAAACCCTGGAACAGGAAATCTACTTAACCTAAACTTAGCCCTACTAGCGCAGCATTATATACTAATAAGTTAGTTAACCTGCACTTAGTTTTAGCTAAGGCTATTCGCCTTTATAGTAAGAGACCTAGGCACCTAGTCTTTGTTATTTAGCGACTAGACACTACTACTGCTAGGAGGGCTCTAGCTAATAATAATTTTGACAAATTTTTCTAGCCTTCTAAAGACCCCCTGCTCTCTAACCTACTTACTGCAGAAGAATTAGAGGAATATACTAATTTTATTCCTACCTTTAACTAAGCTGTAGCTAAAACACTGCTTAATTATAGAGATTTTAACTATAAAATTAGACTTAAACTAGGCATTAACCTACCTAATTATTACCTTTAACCTTTTTTAGAACAACAAATAAAGGCTATTAAACATTACATTAAGGAAAATAAGTCTAGAGGATTTATTAAGCGCTGCAACTTACTAGCTTAAAATAATCTCCTTATTATAGCTAAGCTAGGTAGTGGTCTGCGTGTATGCGTAGATTATTAGGAATTAAACAAAGCTATAGTTAAAGACTACTACTCTATTCCTTTTTTTAAGAGACTATAGCACACCTTAACAAAGATAAGATCTTTTTAAAATTTAATATTATTTACGCCTTTTATTAAATTTGCATAAAACCTAGCTTAGAATAGCTCACTGCATTCTCTACTTAAAAGGGCACTAACTAGTACAAAGTTATGCTTTGTAGTCTATATAACACTCCTGCAACGTTTTAATAGGCTATTAACAAAGCACTTTTTAAATATTTAGACTAATTCTGTATAGCCTATTTAGATAATATCTTAGTATACTCTAACACTCTCTAGGAACCCAAAGTACACATTAAATAAGTTCTTAGCTGCTTTAAGGAATGTAGATTCCATATTAACCCTAAGACGTCTAAATTCTATAAGAGCTAAGTTAAGTTTCTTAGAATAATTATTACAGATTAAGGTGTACAGATAGACCCTTACAAGATTTAGGCTATTTAAGAATAGGAGAGGCCCTAAATAGTACTAGATATTCTCTCCTTTGTTAGATTTACTAGATTTTATTAATAATTTATTTAGGGCTACTTCTCTATTGCTCTTCTGCTTATACAAGCTGTTAAGTCTACTATTATTACTAAACTATTATAAAAAGACCCTAACAAGCTTTATTACATAGTGTAATATAAGAAATTTAAACTTATATAGGCCTACATAAATACTTTTGCTTAACTTAAGAAAGCTTTTATATTTAATTTAGTCTTGCAGCATTGTAACCCTAGTTAGCTAATCTTTATTTCTACTAACTATTCTAGATAGGCTTCTAGTGGGGTTATAAAACAATATAATACTAAAGGCGCTCTACAACTTATAGCATTCTTCTTAAAAAAATACTCCTTTACTAAATGCAATTACAACATCTACAATATAGAACTAATAGCTATTATTTAGGCATTTAAGGAATAGGATCCTGAACTTATAGGTTCCTTATACCTAATCTAGGTTATAACTAATTATTAGAACCTAGAAACCTTTATAACTACTAAGAAACTTAATTAGAGGCAAGCCTACTAGTTACTTTTTCTCTTTTAATTTAACTTTAAGATGGTTTACGCACTAGGAGAGACAAATAGCAAAGCAGACGCCCTTAGCTAGTAAGCCTAAGACATTCCTAAAGACAAAAATAATATAAGACTTATTAATACCTACTAGATTGTTTTATAACTAAAACACCTGTCCTCTAGTATAGCACCTGCAATCTAGGCTACTCTAAGGGCTTTATTAATCTCCCCTTAACAGAATTCCTTATTTATTACCCTAGATACTTAGGCGGTAGCTTAGCTCTGTACTACCCTAAGCCTAACACCTAACTCTAATATAGACAATAAAGAGCCTATGAACAATATTAATAGCATAGTAATATTAGGATTGCTCTCTTATTTAGAAGACCTGCGCTTAATAGAGGAAATGCTTAGCAAGGCCTACGCTACTAACCCTGCTGCTTAGAAGATGTTTACTGCCTTAGATTAAGGCAATCACAAACTTAGCTTATAGTTCTAAAAGAATAGTTACTATATTTCCCTCTTAGACTGCCACACTACTAGAGAGGGAGCTTACTAATAATTGTTTATTAACAAAACACGCCTATATATACTATTAGACGCCTATCTCTATTACTAGAGTTTTAACCTTTGCTATAATTATAAGATTGTGGGCTATAAGGGAACTAGAGCTACACTTTACTTAATAATTTATTAATACTACTAGCCTAGTCTTACGCAATTAATTAAGAAGTACTGCTACTTCTGTGTAGTGTGTAAACGCGCTTAACCTTCTAAAGAAGTATATAATAGCTACCTTTAATCTATGCCTATACCTAACGCATAATAGGCAGACATTTTAATAAATTATATTTAAAACCTGCTGCCTTCTACACTTAACAGACAAATTTATACTAATCTTTTAGTAGTAGTTAATTAACTTACTAAACAACAGCACTTCTTCTCCTTAATTAGCTGCTTATTAAAAGAATTTGCTTACTACTTTATGCAAATCTTTTGCCTATATAGGTTACCTTACACTATTATATCTAATTATAGTACCTTATTTATTAACAAGTTCTAGAAACGCGTCTATAAGCGTCTTAATATTTAAGCTAAACTGTCTACTACCTATTACCTATAGACAGACAGCTAAATAGAGCGCACTAACTAGACTATTAAGATTTATCTTTGCAAATACATTAACTATATGTAAGACAACTAGGTGTTATAGCTACACTTAGCTAAGTTTTAGGTTAATAACACTATTAACTTATTTACTAGTCTTACCTTCTTCTTTATAGATCTTAGCTATCACCTACGCAGTAGGATTCACCCTAGCAAAGACTATTTAAACACTAAGTTGCTTTCTAGGGACACTAAAGATTAAATTTTACAAGTAGATAAGATCCTTTAAACCTATGCTAATCTTTTAGAATATCTAAAGATTTAGCTAACTTAGGCGCAACAAGAACAGCAAACACAGACTAACACTTACTAACAATAAATGCTAATATATAATGTTAGAGACTTAGTTTAGGTATTAACCTAGAACTAGAGCACTGCTTAACCTTTAAAAAAGCTTAATTATAAATACGCTAGGCTGTATCTAGTTACTTAGGTTATTTATATTAGAGCTACTTACAAACTCTAGCTACCTAATAAGATAATTTTAAAAGGCATGTTTCTAGTGTTCTATTCTAATTTGCTCTAAGAAGCGCCTTAGGACAGGCTACTAGATTAAACAACCCCTAAACTAGAACTTGTAGATATTGTTAATAATTAGGGCAATATCTCTTAGGAATAGTTTGTTAACAAGTTTATTAACTGCTGTAGGCGCTAAGGCACCTACAAGTAGTAGATTAAGTAGTCTAATAACTCTTTGCTAACATAGGAACCTGCTAAACAATACTTTAAACACTATAACGTGTTCTTATATTACTACAAGAATCTAGACAAGCTAAAGCCTGCTAGTCTTAACATGCCTATAGACTAGGCCCTATAACCTAAAGACCCCTTTGTTAGTAACTATTTTAGCAACCTTAGTAACTCTAAATAGCAAGTTATCCTGCGTTTTGCAAGATTGTCTAGGTTTAGTATAATATTAAGCTACTTTTAATATATTAATAATAGTATTCCTCTACTTTTTAGCAAAGACTACACGCTACCTTAACGCCTACACACAGCCTTTAGAATACTACAACTAACTTTTAGCACATTAATAATAGCGTTACCTTACTTTTTAGCAAAGACTATACGCTACATTAACACTTACACACTAACTTTAAAATACTATAATTAAACTAATTCTACTATTAAAGCCTACCTAACTTAGCTATTATAAGCTTTATTTAGTTAAACCTTTGTTAAGCTAAGTAAGCTTACTATTAGGCTTACTTGCTCTTCTTATATAAGCTCTAAATAGATTTAGGTATAAGTTTTACATTGTAGGGTTTATGTAGCAGAAAAAATCTTAGAGGTTAGTTTTTTGTATAGGAATCTAAGGAGACATGCGTAGCGCTATATAAACTATAAACCTTAATTCTATATTAACTACTACTAGGTTTTCTCTGCAGTTTCTTAACTACTATACTATTTGCTTTTATTTTTCTTTCTCTTTTTCTTTCTCTCTTTCTGTTAACAGCAGCTCTATAGCACCTGTAAATTAGATTAGCTTAGAAGACTTTCGCTTGTTACAAGGAGGGGGCATGTGTTAGGACTTCTGCTATAGTTAGATAGCACAACCTACTAGTAGTGCTTATTTAACTTAGCAGAATCTATCCTGTTAACTTTCACTTTACTTTTAGGGCATAGGCCTCCTTCTACTTCTAGCCTAGGAGCCTAGGCCTACCTACTATAAGTAGGTAGCTATCTCTGCCCTCTTGCAGCTCTCTGTCTGCTATTTTGTCTACTCCTTCTTAAATATATTAGCTTTCTAGATCGCTTCCTTTTGTGCTTGTGAAGTCTGCCTTACATTATCTATCTTCTTCCTTATTACGCTAGGGTTTAAAGACGCTAGTTAAGCTAAAGGTTCCTTAGCTACTAACTAGTAGATAGGTGTATCTGCGTGCAGCGTAAGAACACGCGCTAAAGAGTAAAAAGATAGTAGTATAGCTATAAAAATAGTAGATTAGAATTATACCTAGAGGGTTCTAGTTTTAGAAGAGTAAGACAGGTTAGTAGAAGTCTATAGCTAGTTCTAAAGGCCTAGATTAGGTAGCAATAAGAATGTGTAGAGGTGTAGTTATATAGGGATTTATTTTTAAACAGAAGCTTAGGTAGTGTACAGCTAGGCAGTTGTTAAAGCACTACTTAGTTGCCTTTGTAGTTATCTTATAGCTTATAGCTTGTATTTTAAAGTGTTATATATGTTGAATCAATATAGAAGGTAGTTATCTAGTTATTATTATTTCGAATGTCTGTTTTAGTTAGTTAGTTAGTTTTAGTAGACTATTTATATAGTTGTGATTCCTAGATTAGGTATTTTGTTACTATAACTCTTATTATTAAGATAAGCGCCTTTACTAAGCTATAAAGTCAATCCTGCTATACCTTAAGTGACACTATCTTATAAAGAAAAAGTTATCTAATTAGTAAATCTACTCTATACTCAAACCTTAGTAGAACAACTGCAATAAACGATTACTATATAATAGGTAATACTACCTTTAAAACCTACTTACTTCTATAGAACACTGTATGCACTATATCTTCTCTATCTCTAATACCTCTCTAGGGGATAGTATACTGTAGAAATAACGCCCTATTAATAACTAGCCTAATATAGGTCCTCTTCTAAAATCTATATACGAAGTTATTAAGATAAAGAATAACTCCTTTTTTTTTCTAGCTAGTATTAAGCTATCTATATATCTTAGTAGTGTTATATAAGCGCTCTTTAGCGTTTACTTTACTAAGTCTAAGAAACAGGTTAGTAGTTAGGGTAGTGCTAGAGTAGTGTAGTTAGATAATTACTTTTCTAGCAATCTTAATAGCAGTTTTAAGGGTTATAGTTATAAAGGTTAGAAGATTATAGTATAAAGATAGGAATATGTTATCTTTACTTCTACTACCTAGGAGCAGGTTTCCTCTTACTATTAAGGTAGGCTAGCGCAGATTAAAGGTAAATATTAATAAGGTTTTCTTAAGCAATAGAGGTTTGTTTGTAAGAAGGTTATTAGAAGTAAGATATAGAGGTTAGATAGTAGTTAGTAGTAGCTATTTCTCTACATATTGCTATCTGTTAGCTCTAGTAACAAAGTAATAAATAGCTGCTTTTCTTCTCTTGTGCTTTTACTTCCTAGGATGCTTATCTAGCTAGCTAAATAACTACTAGTACATAGATAACTTTAGTCTAACTTATATATAATTCTATAGACCTATAAGAAGCGCTACCTTTATTTTATACTTATAAAGCTATGTGTATTGCTTTATAGTCTATACAGTAAAAACATTATACTACCTACTAACTAGAAATATTAGGATCTCTACTTACTCTAGTGCCTCTCTAAGTCTAAACTAATTATAAAACAAATCTAAAATATTTAAGTAATTAATAACAAACTTAATCTATAGTGTGTAACTCTAAAAATACGCCTTTATACTATCTACTAACAACCTCTATTCTAAAACTGCTCTAATCCTCTTAAGAGTATATAACTTTCTAAATATCTGCAAAACCCTTATATTTTTCTACACTAGCACATTCTTTACTTACGCAACCTACTTAATAGCTAATACACTAGCTCTCTATAACTGCACTGTAAAATTATGCAGTATGCACTACACTACTACTACTACTACTATATCTTATAGCAGACTAGTTAATAGCGCCTACTATATAAACCCTAGATATAAACTCCCTAGTGTTGTAGATATGCCTGTGTACTACTCTTACGCCTGTATCTACTTTACTACTACTTGTCTATCTTCTTCCTTATTGCGCTAGGATTTAAAGACGCTAGTTAAGCTAAAGGTTCCTTAGCTGCTAATTAGTAGATAGGTGTATCTGCGTGCTGCGTAGGGACGCGCGCTAAGGAGTAAGAAGATAGTAGTGCAGCTATAGGGACAGCAGATTAGGATTGTGCCTAGGGGGTTCTAGTTTTAGGGGAGTGAGATAGGTTAGTAGAGGTCTGCAGCTAGTTCTAAAGGCCTAGATTGGGTGGCGATAGGGATGCGTAGGGGTGTGGTTGTGTAGGAATTTGTTTCTGGGGGGAAGCCTAGGTGGTGCGCGGCCAGGCGGTTGATAAGGGTGGTTGTGAAGCTGCGGGTTGTTTGCATAGTAGCGGAGTCTAGTAACGCAGCTTCTGTAGGTGTTATTGTGAGGTGATAGAGCGCTTTATACGTCGTGGTGTTGGATAATGACTGCTTACAGCCTTGTCTTACACAACGCTAGTCGTGCAATACGGCAAATACGGGAGATGATTGGATACCAGCATTTCCAACATTAGCTTCTCGGTCTCGGTTTCGCTACTATCTCAAGCACCACCACGGACGAATTTGTTTCCACCGAGAGAGAGCTAACATGTCCGATAACAACTTCTTGCCAATCATTCCCAAGCTCGACTCGTGATGCTCCCTCCTTGATCCACAAATTCCAGCGAATATCTTTCATCAAGCATCAGGTGTAGAGCTCATTTGCGTACAAGTAACACTCGGGACGGAGCAAGTTTCCAGTCGATAAGCTAATCGAAACAGTCGGGACGGACGAGCGGACGAGTCGAAGCGGAAGCCTACGGAGCGACTTTTTCTCGAGCATGTGCACATTTTATTGCATTTGTTGGAGGTACTAGCAGCATGTTGATAAACGAATAGCCTGCTGCGTAACAAATAGCCGAGTAAAAATCCGCCTTGTTGTAATTATGTCGTACATAGAAGTAAAGGTCAGTAAGCGTACGTAAGTACTGGACAGGGCTACCCACCCCCTCTTCCGGAAGAGATGACGGCGAGCTCTCCACTGCCGTTCATCACCTGAGATCTCCTGCGTCGAAGAAGATGCACATTGTTCTGTCCTATCTATTCTGATAAGTTAGGCTAATCATTCTATCTGCACATGCATGTCTGAACCCACTATCCCCGCTCCGGCTTGATACTCTCTCTTGCTGCATACCTACCTGCTATCCAGCTGACGAAAGCTTACTTGCGTCGTTGTTACTACGGCTTCAGCTGCTAATTACAAGCGTATGACGTTTCTTGGGTCCGACTACGGGTTCTGCTACAGGGCATTGGCTGTAGTTAGGGTATTGGATTGTATAGGGCTTCAGAAACACCGACTTTGTTGGGAAACGGAAGAGTCCAGATTCAATGCACAGGCTATAATCGTGGGCATGAGACTTTCAGTCCCAGCGTGCTGTCTAGTGACAAGAACTGAACTGTCTTATTTTGTGTGAGGTGAGCGTTTGCTAGTCCAATGAGAATTGTGTGTTAACTTGGCGACTTCTTTCTACTTATAACACCGTCTGGGAACTTGGTTAGCTGTTGCGGCCAAAAGAGGGCAAGAAGATGCATACACCCTTACCCTGCCTTATAGCCTAGACATAGACGTGTTTGCGCTGCAATATTGGCACATCAACGAGTGATTTGCGATGATTCCTACGTGAAGCTTTGGCGAATAGTGAATCCTAGGCAAAGCCTTTTCTGGTGCTAACTGGTCGCGGTTTGAGAGGGTTTTAGAATGCCCTTTCAACACAGCGTATTTGCAAGCAAGGTTGTTGACCTTATTTTAGCTGAGTAAGTGGTACAGTAGTACACTTAGACAGTTGCTTCTCTTACGTGACTGCTTCTCAACAACTTCTCTCAAGATTGTTGTTCTGGTTTACTGATGTATAGGTGCTGGTTCGGAGGTGGATGAGAGTCCTCGCTACCAGGAGTCTATGCGAAGTACTTGCCTGACCGGAAGCGTGGGCTTTTGCAAAGCTTTAACCGTATGGAAAAGAGCGTGATAAGGCGCAGGAATGTCCTAGAGCAAAGGACGTCACATGATGTTCAAAAGGTCGACTAGGCAGGGAGCAGCTTTCTACTCTGACCTCGATCTTACTTACCTTTGTCTAGCTCTCAGTTGATGGCAGTGCATTCAGTTTATCCCAATAAACACCACAAGATGCTTCTGTGAGTCGCAAACTACAGTACTAGTGAAGATGTGTCTTGTTCTTTGTTGGCGAGTGAGCGATCGGACCTGAGCGGCATGATTGAAGTGGGGCACGCTCGAAGTGGTCTAGTCGCTTCAAGGCCGCCACTTCCTATGCTTGTCAAGCTTGTATTCACCCCTCATCTGGGCAGTCGTTATCCGAAAACCGCCGTACTTTGGTAGCTGGCATAAGTAGTGTAGGTACGTCCAGCAAAACCTAAGTGTTCTAAAACAGCCCTATTAACTACATTACACTAAATCCCCCTTATTTTAATACATAACATAGTGCCTTTTGTCTTTAGAAGCATCTATGCAATATTGTCCTTATGCTAAAGTACTAAATAATTATTTTAATTTACCTAAAAATTACAGCTAGGTACCCCTGTTAAGCGTCTTAACCTACACTACTTATGCCTGATACTAAAGTAGACTTTTGCACCGAATGCGGGGATTTTCAAGATCCAGATGTGGCAGCTACTCAGCTCGACATTGCTTCTAAATATCGTGTTTGTCAAGCTCCCAACCGCTTCAATTTGCGGGTCCATGATATCACACCGACTCGATAGCTTGCAATTGCGAATATCACTCAATCCTTCGATAACAGAAGCCTTGGGATTGAGAGCGTAGTTGCCTTAAGAGATTGCTTGGCCTTCTTGGCTATGCATGTCCAAAGGCCTTTCGGCGTCATTAACGATCGGAACATGGTTTTCGTTGCGGCCTCACAGTACGCTATGTCCAAGGAGGAACCTCAATATCGAAGCGACCAGTCACTACAGAACGTTGTGAGTCATGGACATGCAGTATTTCCGCGCAATACACCGAGTCGCGCGATCCGAGAAGAGGTACAAAGTACCATTTCTCGATCGAATTCCCGCTCCCTAGGGTTCGCCGAGTGTTTTTTCTGGCCTCTTCTAAGATGTTGTTCAATCGTCGGTCGTTGCTTGCAGCTTATGGCATGCTCAGTGAGCTGGCTTGTGCTCAATTCCCACCTGCACTTGAGGGTGTTACTGTACTAGATTCCCACATCGAGGATGGCATTCGCATCTCATACAAAGAGGTATCTGCATGCTCACAATTATCTGTAGAGGCAGCTGCTGACCAACTCCCAGAACGATCTTTGCGAAACCACCGGTGGAGTTCGAAGCTACTCAGGTTATGTACACCTACCAGCTGGCGCTCTGGCCGACCTGGGTGTCCAAAATCAGACGTACGAGATCAACACTTTCTTTTGGTTCTTTGAATCTCGAAAGGATCCTGCGAATGCACCCTTGTCGATTTGGATGGTATGTGGCAGCCCTTGATTAGTGGTTGCGATATCTGACATAGATCTAGAATGGCGGACCTGGGTCCAGCTCTATGCTTGGGCTGTTGCGCGCAAACGGGCCTTGCTATGTCAACTCAGACTCCAACTCAACATACCTTAGTGACTGGTCTTGGAACAACGAAGGTACTGCATCAAGTGTCAAGGCGTTGAGCCAGAACTGACAACCATACAGTCAACATGCTCTACCTCGACCAGCCGGTGCAAGTTGGTATGAGCTACGACAGCTTGACCAACATCACCAACAATGTCGATACCGGGGATGTGGAGGTTGCCGACTTCTCGAACGGAGTACCAGCCCAGAATGCTTCCTTCTACGTCGGGACCTATGCCAGTCAAGATGCAAATTTGACGACTCGGGGCACCGAGAACTCAGCACGAGCTCTCTGGCACTTTGCCCAGGTCTGGTTCCAGGAGTTTCCACAACATAAGCCCAACGACGACAGGATCTCGATTGCAACCGAGTCCTATGGTGGCCGTTATGGGCCTGCATTTGCAGCCTATTTCCAGGAACAGAATGAGAGGATTCTCAATGGTACATGGGATGAGCAAGGTCAAACCCACTTGCTCCACCTTGACACTCTTTTGATCATCAACGGCTGCATCGATCGTTACGTCCAATGGGCCGGTTACCCGCAGATGGCGTACAACAATACTTACGGCATAAAAGCGTATAACGAGTCTCGCTACGAAGAAGTCATCGACGCTCTGTATCGTACAGATGGATGCCTGCACCAGATCGAGAACTGTCGTAACTTGAGTCTTGCATACGATCCCACCAACCAGGGCTTCAACGAGAGTGTGAACACAGTTTGCCAAAAGGCCGAGACTTTCTGTACGGCAGAGATCCGTGATCCATACTTCGACAGCGACGTAAACTACTACGACATCTCCGCACCTGGCGCAGCCTCTTTCCCAGCACCTTGGTACGCAGGATGGCTTAACCAGCCCCACGTGCAACAAGATCTTGGTATCCCACTGAACTGGACACAGTCCAACGCAGCTGTATCGCTAGCTTTCCACAACATCGGTGACTACCCACGTCCAGGCTGGAAAGAAGACCTTGCATACCTCCTGGAGGAGGGTGTGAAGGTTGCGCTGATTTATGGTGATCGGGACTACGCCTGCAACTGGTACGGCGGCGAAGCGCTCTCTCTTGCGATCCCCTACGACAACGCCACAAACTTTGCCGCTGCAGGCTACGCCCCCGTCGTGGTCAACGACACATACATCGGCGGCCAAGTGCGTCAGCATGGCAACCTCTCCTTCACCCGGGTCTACCAAGCCGGACACGAAGTTCCGGCGTACCAGCCCGAGACTGCATTCCGCATCTTTCAACGCGCTCTGTTCAACTTCGACATCGCCACCGGCAACGTTTCGACAACTGCCAATCCGGACTACTCTTCTGAGGGCGCAGTGAACGTATACAATATCACCAATCAACCCATAACACTGCCTGGATCACAGTGTTACGTTCTTGATCGCGGGCAGTGTACTGAGGCGCAATGGGAGACGGTCATGAATGGGACTGCACTGATCAAGAATTGGATCGTCGTTGATGATAACACGAGCTACCTGTTCCCTGGACTGGTGGGCAACGGGACTAGCTCCAGCAATGGTACGACGAGTCCTACGCCGAGCGCTAGCGGTGCGCCACCCGAGTCCTACGCCGAGAGCTAGCGGTGCGCCACCCGAGTCGACTGGTGCTGCCAGCAAGAATGTGGTAGGCAGTGCCATGCTGCCTGTAATGGTGGCAGCCTTGTTGGCTGTTTTGTAAGCAAACTTGATGAATCAGACTCATGTAGATGTGGATTTCAGGTTGTCCCAATTCAAGGAAGCAGAGTATATTCACAAAATCAAACGCACTTCGTTAAGACTACTAGTCCAGCTAAGCCATTTCATCGACGCAGAGTCCCCAGCTCCACCCATCACCCCGTTGACACTGCTGCATTCTAGAGATCATCCTCCAGTGGGCTCAGTCCCTGCGCCGTGCCAAGCTTAGTCTCGAAGAAGAGCTTCAACGCCTCGACATTGGTACGATCAGCCATGAACTTCGCAAAGTCTGGTGCAGTGGTGTTGGGCTGATCGAGGATCTTCTGCGCGCCCGCTGGCGCAGGCAGGTCTTCTCGTGGGCTCCATCCCATGTTCTTCTGGTTCTCATCACTGAGCAGGTAGCTGTGCAGCAGTTTGGCGCCCTCAGGGTGCGGTGCATCCTTCAAGATAGCGCCGGTCTGTGCCCAGGAGACGAACTTGCCTTCGGTGGGAATAGTGTCGCTGACACCAGGCGTGGGTTGGAAACTGTGTGCTGCTGTGAAAGTCGCCACGTAGCTGGAGTTTGCGGCATTGATGAGAGTCTGTGGCGTCTGTGTGCCACGGACCCAGCGGGGGTTGTTGGCAAGGACGCCATCGAACCATTCTAAGCCAAAGTCTGGGTCGTTCAGGCTGTGACGGTTGTATTAGCTGACCGAAGCAAAAGCAGACGCGAATGGAGAGACTTACAGGAGGTCGAACTGCCACAGCACCGCATCATCATCGTTCGGGTATGTGAGTACCAACTTGTCCTTGAACTCAGGCTTGGTGAAATCCTTGTAAGACGTTGGTATCGTTGTGGTTTTGTTCGTGTTGCTCTGTATGGACCACGCGAAAATAAACAGCCCAGCGTAAGCAGCATCTTTGTCCTTGAAGACAGGGGCAATCTTGTCGAAGTTTAAAGGCGCGTACTTCAGCAGAGCGCCTTGTTTTTTCCATCGTGGATAGTCGTGAAGTGTTTGCAAGATAACGCTATCGACTTAGACGTTCTTGGCTGCAAGCTGCGAGTCGATGTTGGTATCGTGGTACTTGGAGAGATCGACAGTGATATTGAGCGTCATCTTAGGAAAGCGAGCTTCGAAGGCTTTCTTTAGGTAATCTTGTTGATTCTTCTCATCGCCGCCATGCCAAAGAGTGACAACGCCACCTTCGGCCACAGCAGCTTTGTAGATTTCATCGATGCTGCGAGTCTCTTGCTCGTACGTGCCGTTCGATGCTTTCTTTTGAGGGCGTGCTAGGGAGGCTCCGGCGAAGAGTGCCAGGCTAAAGAGTGTGGAGCGCATGATGCTAATGAGCGTTGGAAGGCAATGGAAACGAGTGTGATGGTTGGTGGTGAGCTTCAGCACAGAAAGTACTGTCTCTTATACACCTGAGCTGCACATATGATGGATCACCTCATTACTGGCTCGGCCTATTAGGCTTTACTGGTGGCATGGCCCGAGCCTGCTTGCGCAATCCTGGGGAGCCTATCCACGTTAGTAAGGACAGGGAAGGATGGTATTGTACAATTCCTGTCTGAGCTGCACATCGTTGTAGTGAGGTTGTCCGCTATAGACAATCGCTTATGCCCAATTAAACCACATCTTCCTACGCTTGGATGAGCAATGCATGAAATTGCAGTGAACGATTCATCTCTCATAGTTGCTTCGTCAGGGGATCGTGCCGATATCCGATACAGTCGCGTGCTTACACAGCCTCTCGAGACAAATGCGCTTGCGATGTCGATCACCAGGGTTTTTTCTCGTTATCCTCCTGTTTCTGTTTTAGTGCATGCAGCTCATCCGGGGAGATCGTCGGCGCTTCTGTCATGTGAGGCTGATACTGCACCTCAGCCACCTCTCTGCACTGGATAACTCTCTTTGTGAACGCCGCACACCCAACCCTTGGACTAGGACTTTAAAGTCTCCTGTGGTTCTGTAAGAAGTGCTGTTGGAATATTACGTACATGTGCAAAAAGCTCTAGCTGTGCGTTGTTAGTTGCGGCTGTTGCTGGATAGGCGGCTCTCAGATGCAGCACAACCACCAGCGGAATTGCGCCGCCGGTGTGATCTGGGGTAAGGACATGAAGTATCGACACTGACAATAGCAATTCTCTCCTCCAGACTCTTCGATTACGATGAAACACCGATAACGGACAGCTCTGCTCCGTGGATGACAAACATACCAGGAACCGTGTCACGCGCCGGCGCGCTATCCTGTTTTTAGTAAGTTGCTGCCACGGGCGCTTTCCGAAACTCATCTATATAATAATTACGACAAAACCATCTCGCGCCGCAGGCGCCTGCACGCCCCGTAAGGGGCACCGCTCAACTCTGTTAGGTACCCGCTACCTCCTA
>SATY01000797.1:0-17737 GCA_004335155.1 Ascochyta viciae
TAAAGTACTGAGTAATCATTTCAATTCACCCAAAAATTACAGCCGAGTACCCCTGTCAAGCGTCTCCACCTACACTACTTATGCCTGATACCAAAGTAGAACTACAATGCCCCATCCAGATGGTCTTCAAGAACAGGGAAACCACTGCGCAACCTACCAACGTGACTACTGTTTGCTGTGTACTTTAGCCTGATCAATGTCCAACTGTGGAACACATTGCGCAAAATGCCGAGCCGCGCCGCGTGGGTGCGTAGCAGTGACGCTGACATACAGGAAAGAAAGGGCCGACATTGAAAACACTACTTCCAAGATGCATTCACGCAGTGCCGGACCTATCATATAGAATCCAAGTTCTCAGGAAGGTATACCGAGGCGCAACAACACCTTTAGCCGCAACCTTTTTGGGATTGTGCAAGCTGGAGACACTGCCCCCACGCAGAGCACGTAAGCCAGACGGCAAAGTTGAACCTAGCGGCGATCTGCCAACGGCTGCAATGCGTCCGGAAACTGCAACCCTCCCTCAAGACGCAGCAGACATTGCGTTCTTGCGGACGATGCGATCTGATATCCTCAAACCTTAAGCATTGCACAACAGAAGTTAGCAAAACGTACCGTAGCTTTCTAAAGCCTCGGATTGGAGGAGAAACCGCGCCGTGGTGCAGCGCGGAATTTCGAGACGAGGCTCTAGACACAACGCCATGCAGCACGCCAAGTCCTCACATCATCGATCCACAAACAGAGCGCGAAAGAGTTGGCATTCGAGGATTGTACACAGTAGCTGCATTCGCGTCTGCGCAGCTACGTGTCGTGAAACCCGACCACACCAACCAACATGCTTGCTATCTCTAGCTACTGATAATGCTTGCAACAAGTACCGCCGTGCCATGTGTATGAATGTGCCTCGCCAAATGCAACGTGTTTGTGCAGAACACGCAAACCGAATCCACCAAATGTCAAAATGCTACATGTGCGAAAGAAACCTGCCGTGCAACCGTACTGGGGGGAATGTCGTAAAGAAATGAAAACCCACTTGTCCGTCCAGAGTCATACACAGTGCACCGCCCACAAGGTAAAAGCCTTTATGCCGGCCCAATGCACACTGCGCCGCAGGCATGCCTCGAAGGATGCGACCCGCCTTTCCAGAAAAGTAATTTTAGCACCCAAAGAACAACCTCCGTGGTCGATACTCCTTTTTGCTCCGTACGTGTAACCGTGGTAATGCAACAACAAGAAACGAAGTAGAATGTCAAATGAGGCACGTAAGCCCGTCTTACGTGGCAAGGAAATCCCAGCCCTTTTGGTTAATGATCTTTTCCCAATCCCATGACTCTTGGTCTCCAGCGTCCATGAGCTTCCAGATGTCATCGACAACTTCCTTTGCGAAGCCAATGTTTCCAAGTCCTGTGCAGGCGATAAGGCCAGCGAACGCTCGGTTGATCTCGATTCGCTGCTGCTGTTCGAATGCAGCACAACCAATAAGAAAGAGCGGGAGGAGAACGTTGCTTTGAATCCACCCTTCCGCAGGTAGCTCGTTGATGTACCGTATACCATCGTCTACAGCGCTCTTGATATATGGATGTGGATCAGAGCTCTTTGTTGTGCGGTACAGATAAACCCACGTAGCCTGGCGATAAAGCATAGATATCGTGTAGCGAGGCGTACCTGGCGTCTGCGGACAGACCCAACCGCGCAACCCTGAATCGATGGCGTGTGCAGCAAGTAATGCCTCGTAATCCATGGTCGGCTCAAGTTTGCTATCGATGCGAGATCGCAGGCGTCGTCTCAAATTACTGATCTTAGAGATGAAGCCAAACAAGCCGTCGGATACACCAATAAGACCGGCAGTCTCGGGGTTGATCTTGAACGGCAAACTGAAATCATCCATCATTGGTACTTCAGTACCGTCCATGGATGTAATTTGGCTTGCAATCCAGTGATAGTAAAAGAATTCGTCGAATAGTGACTGAAACTCTGGATTGGCAGACTTTTGGCTCATTGCAATCTGCTTTGCAGCAACCATGTGCATCCGGTATTCACCAGACGTATTCCCGTCGCAGATTGAGTGAAGGAGGTGGAGCAGAATCTGAGCTACATTGGAGTCTTCGTAGACCATGACTCCACCCTCCCCAGCTTTCTGGCGCTCGAGGTCATGTTTTAGAAGTTGCAATGCTTTGCCGCGATGAAATGCTTGTCGATCCTCGTACTCCTGGGAAGGGTTTACGGAGTACATGTGCGAAGCGGACAAACACAATACCGAGTGCATCAAGCCTTCGTGCTGCAGTGCCATCGGCAACAGAATCTTAGTAAAGGGGTTCGTCGCTTTGTCGCCATGCAGGGTAAGGACGGCACTAGCTCGGTTGGCGAAGTGTTGCAGGAGCGAACGGTCGAGGTCGCTCTCAACCCCTTCCATCAGAGGTGGAAGGTCGAACTGGATGTCCTCGCTTCGTTTTCGTGCTGTGGAAAAAGGGGTCAGCTCGTGTCATCAACAATGTAGTGAATTACAAACCTTCTGCTGCCCTTTCCTTGCCACTCTTCCAAATTTCTAAAGGCTTGTAGCCTTCGCAGTGTATGTTGTTTTTCTGGCATGACATGCCTATGCTTGATTAGTATGGTTCTTGTATGCATAAGTGGCGACATTTACAGAAGGGCTTAGTCTCGTCACACTTCTTCTTTCGCTTCCGACATGTTGTGCAACCTGTTTTCGACCGTGCCTTGGCTTGTTTCGAAAGAGTTGTCGGCGAGCGGGGCGGGTGAATCCGGGGTCGGCCACGAGCTCGTCGTATCCGAACGGGCTCTGTTGGAGATATAGGAGTGTCGTTCGTCTCTTCCTTGACATCTGCCAACTCGAGCTCCGCCTCTTCGACTTTTGGTATGACATCGTCGGGGCTTGTGCGTGAATCCCGTCGACCGTCTGATTGTGAGTCGGAAACCGAGAAGATGTTTGAGTCAAAATTGGGTGTTGTTAATGGAGAGTCGCTGGCGGAGGACATGGAGGGTGGTGGGGACGAGCTGGTGCTCAAACGAATGGACGCGCCTGGCGGCGAAGGGCCGATGGAGATAGTTGAGTTCATTCGGTCTGATGGTGAAGCAACTTCGAGTGCTATTGCCGGCGGGTAGGCAACATCGGACGCACGAATAAGTGGTTTGTACCGTTTATGATCAACGTTTAGAGTAAGTCTAACAGCACCCAGGCCGAACTCTGTGCAGCGTAGTGTGCGGCTTTGCAGCGTCCAAAAGCTTTGCACTACTTTTGCTGAACGTTGCTTGGTTATAGGCTACTGGTGAAACAAAGCGACCAATATATTGTCGGTGGTTCGACAGTATTGTTGTAAGAAACCTCACACGGTTTACTGGTGAAGCCCCGAGCGATGGAGCGCCAGAGCGGGGGGATGCGTCTAGCGAGTCGCGGGCGCGGACCAACAACCAATGGGACGTGGTGCAACGAACTGCGAAACTGCGTCTCTGGAAAGACAACGGAATCCAACCGTGGCCTTGAAGTAGTCGAGGGGCTGCGGATTGAAGGCTATGTTGTGTGGCAATTCCCCAATGCTCGTGATAGTGGCAGATGCAAGGAGGGACCGAGCTGCGCAATCGTGGGAGGAGCAAGAGAGGGTTCGACAATGATCGCCTGGGTGAGGAGGTAATACGACTTTATCGACTGGGATCCGGGTAATGGAATGTTAGGCGCAGGGTTGGCGAGAAAGGTAAGCCGGAAAACATCAGGGCCAGGTTGCGTGCACGGGAAGGACGAGAGGTTATAGTAGGCCAAAGTAGCGTCGCTGCAACGAAGACAAATTCGCCTCTAACAACGATGGAGGATGACCCTGGAAGTAGTGGTTCCACTCTACCCAGCGCACCGGGCCGCCATCTACTTAAAGCAGGGAGCAGGCCGAAGCTTGCGAGAGGAGCAGGCGCACTGTGCACGCAAGGAACTGTGTTGACGTTTGCTCAGAGGCATCAGGAGCTGCATGTGGCTTCGAAAAGAGTAGCCGGCGTGAGCGCTAGCTGAGTGATACAGACATGTCAAACCTCGTGGAAATGTAACGTGCTGGCTAAGCCGCGCGGACCTTATTGACAGACACGCATCGCTTTTCATCGGCGGCACCTCATCCTCCCGCGCCAGTTTCGACACGCTGTTGGTCAGACACATCCCAGCGGAAAGGTGATAATCCAAGGTGGAAAGCTGCGGAGCACACAAAAGATACGCCGCCAAAACTGTCTGCTGGCCCATCACATCACCAAACTAGCCTGCGAAGAGCTACCAAGACCTGTCCACCTCGAGGGAAATCCTGGATGTGACAATTTATGTTCGCAGCCTAACGCCATGACTTCCACGGCCGTGCATACTCACAGAGGGTTAGTGGCACACGATCTTCTTGTCGATTTTTTGAGGCGTTCCTAGCTGATAATCAGCCCCACAACCAAAGGCGCCTGGAGCACGTAGTGTTACTCCTGATGTCGCTACAACGTGTGACTTGACGACATCATTCCCGCAGTCAAGATCCGACCAAATGATGGCAACTCCGGACGGCCCCGCGGTCTTGACAGGAGACGCTAGGCATGAAGCTGAAGGCCTTGGTTGTAAACAGAGATGCAAAGACTGGATAGCCGGCCGTGTTGAACGTTTCGAGCCTTCAGCCACGTTACAAGGATGGTAAGAGTACGCAGATTTCTTCGCGATTGGAAACTGGTCCTGGTAGGCTCAGGAGGCAACGGTCAGCCCAAGATCTGATGGAAAGGTCACCTCCCCGCATCATGGAGGTGCTCGCTTGCGCCCGTCAGCAAAAGCAATAAAGCCTATCTGCAGTGGCCTTTTACTGGCCCAGGCGAAAATTACCGAACTGCCAATCTACAACGCAGAATTCTCTCGTCTGAGCACCAGCCTCATTTCTCATTGTTTGTGGTCTTCAAAGCAACATAAATGGAGCCGCATTGGATTCGAGTTCTCAAGATTGGTAGCGGGCGGAGCGGAAACGCGGACGGACTTACAAACTCAAAACGAGCACGCCCCCGAGGTTGGCTCCCAAAGGGTTCCCGCAATGATCTCGGCTGTTACCGAGGAGCTCCGGTGACAGCACTCCAGGCTGGAACTACCGTGTATGTGGTCTACTACTGAAGCCAGAGCTAACAAACTTGGCTCATACTTGCTGTGTGTGGCATCAATCATGACTGTCCCGAGAGCCGTCTGTGTGATACTGTTAGCTGATTGTGCAAAGACTGGCAGGCGTGTCACCACAGAGAGATGAATCAGCCCAGAGATGTTAGCGTGTTAGCATGATTCGGGAGCAGTCCTGTCCATGGGTAATGTCTCATCACAATGTGGAGCTGGATACCCTGCACCATCGCGATCATGCCGTTTCGAGCGGAATGTGATAACTTCCAGGATGAGTACCTGCCAGCTGACGACTGTCATGACGCATGAGTGATTGAGAGATCTGTGCACGGCATCTCTATCTCTTTTGAGGGTGTACGACGAAGTCTAAGATGTATGGGACTCTCGAAATATCCGACCCTGCAGCGCAGTGACAGCGGGGACCAGAGTAGGGACTCCTTGCATTAGCCAGTTTATGGGCCTTTTGGTACAATACAGAACGGGATCAGGCATCCGAGAGAGGGCCGAAGGTGGAGAAAAAAGACGAAGCGGGTGTGACTTGCATATGTTAGCGGCATGCATTGGCGCGGGGTTTGCGCAGAGCATCTGTGCCGTATCATTCGCCAGACGAAGTCGACAGGATGATAGCTGCATGAACAGCCAATGTTGGGCTTGTTCAGATTGCCGCTTCACAGCAGCGAGTGTATGATGCTTCTAGAGCGTCCGGACTCTTGACTCGTGGACCTGTGTGTGCTCAGATAAAGATCTAGCGAGGCATTGGCAGGAACGTTCTCAAGCACTACACGAGGCAGAAGCAGTAGAGCTGGTACATTGTACGAAGGATGCTTGCCTGCAGGATGGTGGAAGGCCTGAGGTGCACTTCGTTCCGTTATTCCGCGCCGCCTCGCAAGAATGGTAGCGGTTTTGTCACATGTTTCTGTTGCACAAGACACCCTGCTCGATATACGGCAGAACGCATGCATACACGGGCCGACTGATTGCATCAAGGAGCCGGCCTCGATTTGAAGGAAAGTAGGATCGTCGAGATGATGTAAGTGCGGTCCTATATGCGTGCTGGCAATATTTGCATGGTTTGCATGGTTTGCATGGTGTCTTGGCACGCGCTAACGGACCGCGTGCGCGTCTCAGACATCAAAGCAACAATCAACGCGCTTCTTCAGCTTCGACGTCACGGCACGCCGCTATGTTTACCTGACAACTGAGTCGCGTGCATCAGTGTAACTGATCGCCATCACCATGTTCAACTTCACACCCTTGCTCGGTGCGCAATCTGCGTCCCCAGCGTCTCAATCACTGCTCGAATTTGATGGCGGCGTGAAGGTGCTCATCGACGTTGGCTGGGATAACAGCTTCGATGTTGAAAAACTCAAGGAGATTGAAAGGTAGGTGCTGCTCTCTGTGCAGTTTTTTATGTACAGCTGTATATAGACAAACAATACATAAAGAATAAAGCTGATTGTGTTGACTGCAGACATGTTCCTACGCTCTCCTTCATACTACTCACTCATGCAACCACCGCACATCTCGGTGCTTACGTACACTGCTGCAAAAACATTCCAGCCTTTACACGCATACCCGTTTACGCAACGATACCCGTCATATCACTTGGACGAACCCTTCTTCAGGATCTATATGCTTCTACACCACTAGCAGCTTCCACAATCTCGATCGAATCCCTCGGCGAGTCGGCATATGCATATCCATCTGCTTTTCCGGGCGGGAATAATCCGAACATACTGCTCCAGGCGCCTACGCATGATGAGATCGCGAACTACTTCGGCCTCGTGAATCCCCTCAAATACTCCCAACCACGCCAGCCGCTTGCATCGCCGAATTCGCCCCCTCTTAACGGCCTTACGATCACTGCATACAGCGCCGGTCATACACTGGGAGGCACAATATGGCATATACAGCACGGCATGGAATCTGTCGTCTACGCGGTAGATTGGAATCAAGCAAGAGAGCACGTGCTGTCCGGAGCTGCTTGGTTAGGTGGGCCTGGTACAGGTGGTTCTGAAGTGTTGGAGCAGTTGCGCCGTCCTACTGCTTTGATTTGCAGTAGTAAGGGATCAGGCAAGCACACAAACATCAAAGGCAACCAACGAGATGAGGCTCTCCTTTCCATGGTTCGAGACACGGTAGCGAAGGGAGGTTCAGTCCTGATCCCTTCTGATTCTAGTGCTCGCATTCTCGAGCTGTCATACCTCCTCGAAGAAACATGGCAGAATGAAGCTAGTAGAGCGGACAGTACCAGCCCATTAAAAAACGCGAAACTGTATTTGGCAAGCAGAACGGGTGGCGCAACGATGCGCTATGTACGAAGCATGGTCGAGTGGATGGATGAAGGCATCGTGAAAGAATTCGGAGCAGGTGGTACGGCAGACGGACAAGAACAGAGCAAAGGTCGCACGGGTGGCAGCAAAGATGACAAGGGCGCACGACCGCCTTTTGACTTGAGGCATATTACGTTGCTGGAGCGGAAAACACGTGTGACACGCATGCTTGACGATGCTGAACCACGCGTAATATTGGCGAGCGACAACTCCCTAGAGTGGGGCTTCTCCAAAGATGCCATTAAGAGCTTAGCATCAGACGAGAGGAACCTGATTGTCCTGACAGAACGTGTTGGAGAGCTCAACGAGAAAGAGAAGGGTCTGGGAAGATATCTATGGGAGGCCTGGAGTGAGCAAAATGCACATACTGAGCAGGGCTCATCGACAATGATCGTAGAGTCTCCAGGCCAGGCATCAGTACGGGCACCTCGAACAGTAGCGCTTGAGGGAGATGAAGTACCTCTTCATCAGCAACACTTAGCGAGACAAAGACAACTCCACAATACCATGGGTGGTGATGCTACTACCAACATGGAAACTGCCGATGTAGTAGATGACCAATCATCAACAACATCAGAGAGCTCAGAAGACTCAGAAGATATGGTACATCCACATCAAGGAAAGGCTCTCAACGCAACAGCCACCCTTCGCCATGCTCGTAATAAGATCGATCAGACTGACGCGGAGATGGGCGTCAACATCCTCACTAGGCGTAAGAACGTATATGACTTTGAAGTCCAAGGCAAGAAAGGTGCAGACAAGATGTTTCCTATCATCACCAAGCGAAGGCGCGCGGATGATTTTGGGGACCTCATTCGGCCAGAAGAGTTTGCTCGCGCAGAAGAAGAGGACAACGTCGCCGGCGAGCCTTCACGTGGTGACGCAGTCAAGAAAGAAAATGCAGTCGGACAAAAGAGAAAGTGGGATGGGGTAGCAGACGCGCCTGCCGAGCCAGACAGCGAGCCAGAAGATGACCCAGACAAGGTCGAGGGGCCGGCAAAGGTCATTGTCGATTTGGAAACGCTCGACATAAGGTGCCGCATCACTTACATCGATTTCTCCGGTCTGCATGACCGGCGCACGATCCAAACTCTCATACCTCTCATCAAGCCCCGCAACCTCATCTTTGTCGCGGGCGAGGAATCAGAGACAAAAGACCTCGCCGAAGAGCTTCGTAGGACACTGTCTTCCATCGAAGCAGGTAGCAACATTGATGTGTTCACACCTGCAGTCGGCGTCATGGTCGACGCCAGCGTCGACACAAACGCTTGGTCGGTCAAGCTCTCGCGCAGCATGATACAGAATCTGCGATGGCAGAAGGTCCACGGATTAGGTGTTGTTGCCATCACGGGGCGACTGCAGGCTGCGAGTCTTGAGCCAGCGCCCAAGGAAGAAGAGGACGAGGCTCCGGCAAAGAAGAGAGCGAGACTCGAGGCTACGCCCGCTGTTCCTGTAAGCCAGGAGGCATCGGATGACACGCCCGTTCTGGACGTTATACCGATAAACACGGCGACTGCTGTTCGTTCTGTGGCGCAGCCTTTCCATGTCGGTGACCTGAGGCTTGCTGATTTAAGGAAGCTTATGAAGGCTTCTGGTATGGAAGCTGAGTTCAGAGGAGAAGGTGTGCTGGTGATCAATAGTACAGTAGCTGTGAGGAAGACGGCAGCAGGAACCATTGAGGTTGATGGTGGAGCCTACAGTTTCGCAGATCCTAGGAGTGGCGATGCAGCTACGTTCTTCAAGGTCAAGAGAAAGATTTACGAGGGCTTGGCTGTCGTTGCTGGTAGCTAGAGCTCGTGTACCCGGAATCGGGCATGGGCACAATACACATGATTAAGCTTGTTATGCGTGGGGCGTATGAGGTGTTTTTGAACATTCAATGGAATACGAAAACTCAGTTGACTCCTGACTGGCACAGAGTGCTCGCTGTGGAACCACGGTATGTGTTATTTTCAACAAGCGAGGAGAAATTAGTAAACCCCCGTTAAAAGAAAACGAGCCGTGAGCGTCGCAATACCGCTGGTTCTCTGCCCTGTAGTTATTCTGGATTGGTGGGATTGCTGTAGAGCGAGCTGTGTCTAGTGAGAGTATCTTCGAGGTGGACAAGCGTGAAGTGTGGTCTAAGTGCGTCAGTGGCAGTAAAAAACGAGGGAGGAAGCATGAACATTGTATAGCGCCAGGGTTTTACAAAATAGTATCAGGTTAAGGAAGTAATCGTGCATGTGATGGATATCGAGGTCAGTAGCGAACTTAAGTGGGCTAAAGATGGGTGCCAACGTTGGTTTGATTGCTATATGCTATTGGAACATACACTTACACTGCACGGCTAAGCTACCTGAGTGTAAACTACATGAATGAGTCTTCTGTATCTGATTTCATAATATGTACATGAGGTGCACTGAAAATGCTGTTCGAACGCAAAAAAAGCCACTACCGGACGGGGAAGAAGCAACACTGTGCAGAATGCCGTACCAAATGACTGAGACCAATGCATCGAGACGCCTTGAATACAAGAAGAACGTATAGCTCCTGAGTGTTGCGTTGTTGGAGCCGGAGGGTTGTACCTCCTCGGTCAGGTTCACAGCGATGCTTTGTCTTCTCTTTCGCCGTTCCCATCATCTTCTTCTTGGTCATCTTGGTTATTTTGGTCTTCTTCTTCGGTTTCGGGCGATCTCTTTCTCTTCTTGCTCTCTTTGAAGTGTACAGTCTGCACGTGTTCCTGCATTTTATCTTTGCGCGCGCCAAAGCTGCGACCTTTGTTCTTTCTCAGAGGTCGTCTCGAGCGATCGCAGCCATCTGCAGTGCAGAAATACTCTTTCTTTCTCAATGCGTGCACATTAATATAATGGCGTCTGAAGTCGGCCTGCCTGCCGAAGCGTAGGTCATCACATTTGGGCTCAGAGCACTTGAATCTTCCAGATGCGAGCACATGACCGGTGATTAATTCAGATTCTGAGTCTGATGGTGGAGTGCACGCACGACGACGATGTTTCGCAGGTACAGGCGATCGTGATGTTGCCGAGTCAGAAGACACGGTACGGTCAGCAGTCGTCTTGACGTCCAGAGCTGATAGTAGGGTACTGGGCAAGTTGTGAGCCTTGATGAAATGACTAGTTTCTAGAAGACAGGCTTACTAGGGAAGATGACCCTGTGTAGGATGGCTATCGGATTTTGCACGTGGACGAGAATGGGGCGTAAGGGTCGTTAGGTAGCTTGGTCGTCTGTGCGTTTCATTGTCAGAAGGCGATCATGTACCAAGATGTCATGTAAACGTTTGTAGCTGAGTCCGGTGTTCAAAAATAGCTGCCGATAAGAGGGTACCTGTGGAAGCTCGATATGAGCGTATGTCCTTATGGAAGTCGACGTGACATTCCCTAACTTTCCGGACGCTGAGGACATTTGAGTCTCGGAGAACTGGATTTGTGGTGGCGCCGAGGTTTGTTGTATTAGGCGCTGCTTAATGGAAGGCACTAAGGTAGGGACCCTCCAGATGATATGGGTGTTTCAGCTGATATGCACAACACATAAATGGACTGAACAGAACGAATGGTACGGCGACCAGCGTCGGGTATGTCCATGTGGTTCGACAAAGCCATGGGTGTGGGGATGTTATATGTGTTGTATGGATATTGATGTTGCGTACAGGACTGCTTCAAGCAAGACTAGAAAGACTTGTAAAATCTCACCCACCTTAAAGATAACCAAGGAACGGCTCACTTATCGCTCCACGGTCGTATCCTATCCGGACGCGGCAGCTCCGTTGTCTTGGTCTATGTGCCTTGGATTTCCGGCCTAAGCGGGTTGTACCATAGCGAGAGCTCAACATCGATTTTTCGTAAAGCTTTCTTTCTCCGTGTTTGCGTGCGAAATGAACAGACTTTATGGGTAGTGCCACGGCTAGGAGTCCAGGGTGATCAAACTGTGACAGTCACATGACGTTCGATAACTGCAATGCAGTTTGCTTAAACAGATGTCCTATTCCGAAGTCGTATCCTTAGGCTAGCTTTCTTAAAATTCGTAGTGATGCTCGTTAGAGGTGTAGGGGTGCTTTGTCTAGCTCAAGAGTAGAAGATATGCTAGAATGAGTGATCTGCACATGTTATGACGGGCCGTCCAGTTGTCCAGGCTGCAATGCTCCAAGCCAGGATAGGCGACCAAAGAAGCTCGGCCGAGCAAGCGCATGTTCGGGAGCTTGAGCCGAAGGACAATCCACAATACTGGGCTCGCGGCTACTCCAAGGATAGAATGGTGCTGCACAAGTGATGTAACGTTGTTTTGAATGACAAGGACTGTACTTACCCGACGTTGTGACCAATGTCTCCAATTCCAAAACCCAACAGTTCCACTTCCGTAGCGTTAATGGAGATATAGGCACTGGCAGACTCATTCAATTGCGCATCTGGTGAATGATCCTGTGCCGCGATCGGGAGATTCGTTGCGAGTGCGTCCATTGGCTTTGGATAATGCGAGTTGATGTACGGCTGATACGCTTGAGATGCACCCAGTTGAGGACTGACATGATGACTGTGCGTTGTCGAAGTATTGGAGTACATGGATCTTGAGCGTTGCATATCAGGTCCATTCGAAGGCCACATGCTTGGGAAGGAGTTGTGCTGTACGAAGTGCGGACTACCATACTGCTGACCGGAAGACGTCGAGGAACGGTAGGAAGCATGTGATGCTCCACGAGACATCGCCTCTGTGCCGGTAGGAGAGGTCAACTGTGCGGCGCGAGGCTGAGTCTCAGCCTGATACTGCCCAGCTGAATATTGCGTGACTTGGGGAGATAGTTGAGAGTTGACCGAATCATGGCGGGAACGCGTCATGTACGACTGAGTGTTTTGGTTGATAAGCGCTTGTTGTGCAAATGCATCGTAACAATTGGGGGTGGTCATGTTGCTGAGGCTTCCGTCGAGATAGCCTTGATCGTGACCGGAGTTGTACGAGTCGGCCATTGATGTGACGAAACAGAGTCAGGATAGAAGTGATGCAAAGGTGTAATACGAATAAGAAACTAAGATCAAATGGTATAGAAGAGAAGCGTAGCGCGCAGTAGTCGCGGGTGTTGCGTAAAAGGAGGAAAAAGAACCGGGAAAGAGAGACCCAACAGTGAGACAAGGCAGCCATATAAATGCGAGCTTCGCTTTAAGGGCACTCGCCCCAGTCTTGGAGGACCTCTGCTTGGCTGCCGGTTCAGCCTCATGCGTTGTTAATCGCGCAGCGTCGAGGTAGGCGGACTTGCAAGTAGTTAGGCAAAGCAGGCAACGGGTGACGCAAGCCACAAAACACGGAAGACAGCGCTGCGGGCCTGCATGCCACACAACATATTCCGTTGCAGCTTCGAGGTCCTGGACATGACCCTGTATATGTCCCTAGGAAACCAATCATACAGCGCTGTTGCTGCATAGGAGGGCTTTGGACGGGTATGGAGTTGCTCATGGTTGAGGGTGGGAGGCGTGAATGGTCCCGTGCCAGTAAACCCTGATGACACGGCAAGTGCATACGAGCACAACCTACGCAACTTTCGCCTCACAGTTGAGTTTCTTTAAAATCGCCGGTCTGGCAAATGACTAACGTCCGGTAACGGTTTCTTCATACCGCACGGGGACATTCATGACAGACCCAGACGCACAATGAACGCATCAGGCGTTTTCGGTGAACGATTCCTGTCAGGTATGCTACAGCAAGAACACTCAATCCTCCCTATGTCCGACCTACGCCTTCGCAGTCCATACCTTGATACTAGCATCACCTCCCGCACTTAGAACCTTCGATGCCTTCTCCCAAGCCACACCGGTGACACCATCCTTGTGGGCGTTTAGCGCCTTGATTCGCTTGCCTGGGTCCTCGACACTCCAGACCATGACATTGGTATCCAGACTTCCACTTGCGGCGTACTTTTCGCTGTCGTCCCAAGCCAGGCATGTGATACGCGCTGTATGCGCGCTCCATCGGTCGGTGATGATCTTCCAGTCCCCACCAGCCTCGTATGCGTAAATCTTGCCGTTAGTGGCACCGAACACAAGCTTGGAGCCAGAGGCAGAGAAGGCAACCGCTGATACTGCGGCTGTAGCACGGCGGAGCTCTGTGCCGGTCTCCTTGAGCTCGGTACCAGATAGCGTGTAGATGTGCACAAGCTTGTCGTCTCCACCAACTGCAACGGTAGACCCGTGCGCGGCGATGGAAGTAGGAGCGTACTTGACTGATAGCGAGCTAGTCTTGGAACCCTTGGAGTATACGACTATCGATTCAGCGGAGGGAACCAGTACAACATCTCCCGTTGCAGCGACACCCTTGGGCTGGAAACCAAGCTCGCTTGCTTCACCGGTGAAGATCTTGTCCGGGACGGAGATGGACCTCAGAGAGTCATCCCAACCTACAGTGTAAAGCTCAGCCTGACTCTTTGAATTGGCAGCGGTAATGCCTGCGACATAGTTGGAATGTGAGGCGCCCTCGATCTTATCAGCAAGCCCCGTCGAGACGTCCCAAGCAAGGACACGGCCGTCGTAGCTACCAGTGGCAAATGTGGAGGCTGAGATTCCAGCAGAAGTGATGTTCTTCTGATGACCACGGACGACCTTGGTCGGCTTGGGGTTTCCGTCAACCAGGTAGTTGAGGTTTCCTTCCAGATCTACGCTGACAATCAGCCCGTCGCTGCGGCCCGTGGGCCAGACCACACCGACTTGCTGGTCAGGAATGCTGACAAGGCCCTCTTCGCCCATGCGCCAGGTCTGGATAGCCTTGCCCGCTTCGGGGTCCCAGATTCGTACTGTTTGGTCTGCGCTAGCCGTGACGAACTTGGTCGAGTCCTTGGCCCACGAGATGCCGAAGATGCTGCCGGTGTGTACGCCCTCTCCAATCTGGCCCTTGGCCTCACCGGTCTTTGCATCGTACAGCCAGATTCGCTTATCAGCGCCCACACTGGCGAAGACGGAGCCGTCAGGCGAGAAGGCGGTGCCGAAGACGAAGCGGTTGTGTTGCTCTCTCAGACTGGTGTTGAATTTGAAGGGTGCGCCATGGTAAAAGACGAGGCTGCTGTCGTCCGACCCAGTGACAGCTCGTAGCGGGCGCTGCTGACGGATGGAGACGCAGTTGATTTGCTGCGAGTGTCCTGAGATGTCTCCTACGCTGTTGCCGCTGTCTGCCGTGATGCAGTGGCCATAGCGTTCCTTGCCGTGACCGACCGCGATGATTCGCTGCGAGTCGCCATCCCACGCAATGTCGTTGATGCGCCCGGCAACGATGTGGTAGTCGCCTAGACACGATCAGCTTCACCTCGGGCCCAGGCACGCGTCCAGCACCGACCGGGCCAACGCACCTTTGGTAGCGCCCTCGCCTGCACAGTCCCAGACCTTGACGGCGCCAGAGACATCTCCGCTTGCTACGTAGAATCCAGAGGGCGAGAAGCGGGCGACGGTGGTCTGGGCGGTGTGTTGGGTGTATTGCTTGCTGACCGAGGGGTCGTCGATGGAGCGCAGGAAGATGGATTTGCCCGACTGTGGCACGCGCATCAGCCCGTCTGGTCCCCAGCCCGATGCTGCTGGCCACTTACAGCGTACGCTATCCGCTCTCCCTTGGGGTCCGAGGAAAGAGGCGTGGGCTGGCCGCGCGTGGTGGTAGGCGAAGCAGCCCAGATGGCATCTATCTCGGTTACTCGAGTCCACAGAACGACGGCACCGCGCGCTTACCAGACACGAGCGACATGTTGGAGAAGAAACAAGAAACAAAAGGCGCGATGCAAGCTGGCGAGGATTCGAACGTGGACGACGTGTAGGCGTTGCCTGTGCCTGAGCTGTTGCTTGCATGTGGGGCACTTCGTCACCGCCCGTTTCAAGGCTCGTCGACAGCAGCCTTACTGGTAATGTAGAGCCCCACCCATCTCAACATCCAAATCTTGACCTGTTGGTTCACCATGCCTTGAGCTCGTGCTTGTACCAGCACAAACATCTCTTGTTCTGCTTCTATCCAAGCTTGGCTGCACGAGAGTCATCATTCACAATACTTGCGCAGGCCTCCAGGCAGTGACGTCAGACCTTCACCCAAACAATCGAGAGCCGGACACAGAGTTGCGATACAGACGGTTCAAGGGAGAAGCTGGAAGACGACAACGACTGGTGGAACGTGTTCATTGGTTTGCAGTCACGCATCATCACGCTGAGACCTGATCCACATGGGACCGTCCGGGCAATGTTCACCATCATGCCTCGCAACGAGGCGCAAAAGGATGCATGGCAGAGCGCATCGCGAGCAGAGCGGCAGAAACAGGAAGAGCTAGTAAAGCAAGAGTTTGCGGATGCAGGATGGCAGGCAGAGAGACTACTCCATGCAATGAGCACGGCGCCGGATTTCTATTTCCAGGCCATCCAGCAGATCAAGATGGACAAGTGGAGCAACAACCGCGTCGTCTGTCTTGGAGACACCGCATACGCGCCCACACCGCTGACAGGCATGGGCACGAGTCTGGCGCTACTTGGAGGATACATGCTCGCTGGCGAGCTGGCACAGCTTGAGCATGCTGGGCATCCAGGCAAGGCTTTGGAAGCGTATGAGAAAGCATTCCGTCCATTTGTTGAGCAAACGCAACAGATTCCAGGCATTGTGCCGGGTATAGCCCATCCGGACACTGCGTGGAAGAGATGGCTGCTTCAGACGGCGATATCGACAATGGCTAGAGCTGCGAGTTCACCCTTGTTCCTGAAGATAATCGGTGGGGCCAAAACTGCAGAAGAGAACGACGATGGATTTCGAGTGCCGTGTTACGAAGGTCTTGATCGAACGCTTTGAGTTGTGCAATAGGTATCATCTCTGTCATGCATTAGCACAACTTCCAAACCCACAAAGAATTTCTAAACAGCCGTCGAGCTTGCATCTGGAGAAATGTCACACCATCACAGCGTTCTTCCAAGCATTGTGACTCCTTGGCAAAGGTCAAGATGCATGAAAGATACTACCATGGAGGAAGGTGGTAATCGCCAAGCCCCATATACAGCGTTGTTGGCATTTCTTCTCTTGTCGCCAACGAAAAGTCTAGTCTGAGTACCAATACGCGCGTGTAACCGCACAAGTGAAATCTCTGCGCCACTGCTGTTGGCTGCCGCTGGTATCACCTGCCAGATTAGGCAATCTGACCTGTACAAATGCCACTACAGTGGCACTAGCAGACCGTGATCTCCGAGTAGGATCTTGGTAGATGCAAAAAATTTGACAGCTCCTGCGTCAAGTGGACAGTCGCGCGCATTGCTACTTGACCGTGTACCTGACGCACGTGGGCTAAGCCAAGATGGAGGATTCAGCCACCAATCCTGCCTATATTGTCGGGACTCGTCGCGAGACATGTGGTTCGTGGACAATTGCATCCAGCGGAAAACAGATGCAGGACCGGACCAGAACCGAATCTTGGGGTGTGCTGCGCAAGGGTTGCTCGGCAAGCCGAAGGAGATGCATCTCTCGTTCAGGTTGCTATTTGGAGATGGGCAGGAGGAAGAAGGGGAGACGGTGGGCCGTGACATATACCCACGCCGAGCTTGGGGATTTTCATTGAACAGTGGTAAGAAAATCCTAAAAAGCTCGATCGGATGATGAAACCGCGACTCGCATTGGTCAACATCAGCATTTCTAATGTCTTCGGTAGACCACATGCGTTGCATGGCTGTCCTCAATTAATATCGTGAGGTTTGGCTAGGTCTATTAGTATATGCCGCAATGACGCAGCTTCGGAGCTGTTTCAATGACGGTGGCCGTGCATCTATAGTGGGCGCAGTGCTGAGGCGACTCGGTGAGGCAAGCAGATCGACGAGCTGTCTTAAGGTTTTGGGTGCATTAACACCTGCAGAACTGCCTGTTGTCATCGCTCGTTGGCTGTCGACGCTGGCTTCATTCAATCTGGGGATGCTGAACGCAAGCGAATGCTGCGTAGGTGGCGTGAAGGGGGATCGTTCTAGCTGCCTTGATTCGCTTCGCAGAAGCGGAAACACGCACCACGACCCGTGTCGATTTGTATCGCAGAGACGTCGTGAGTACAGGGCGACAAATTTCCCGTCCCCCGAATAGTGCTGTATGCAGGTCGTTGTTGGAAGGTTGGAAAGGACTCGACGCTATCGAGCAAGCACGATTGCTTGACCTACCTTAATTTCTCCTTTTGACACCGTCCACTCATATCATAGATTTGAGGTTATCAAAACAATTGAACCGCGGTAAGCTAGTCCATATACTTTTCGGCCACATATAGTTTTAGGCCACTTCCTCACCAAAATAACCCTTGCACATAGCCGTGCACCTCTAGATCTAGTAG
>SATY01000798.1:0-17732 GCA_004335155.1 Ascochyta viciae
GCTTTAGAGGTCCTAGTTATCTAGAATGTCTACTAACACTATCTTGTCCTAGAGGTCTAGTTAGAGTGTAGATATATACCTAGTCTTAAGGTTCTTTGTATTGTTCTCTTTAGCAGCGTTATAGGCTAGCTAGATAAACTTTGCATTAAAAGACTTAATACTCTAGTTACTCTTCTTTATAGTAATAGTTTAGAGTTTCTAACAAGAGTGTTCCTTAAATAGTAAGTCTTTGTACTGCTTGTTTAGGAAGTCCTAGAACTAGGCAGTTATACTTATTAGGTTACAGTCCTTCTACAATAACCTAACCTGCGCAGCCTATCCTTCTAACCTGTTAAACATATAGGCAACTCTTAGGACAGCCTCCTAGTCCCCTATAGACCTTAGCTTATCCTTTATCTAAGACTTAAACGTCTAGTACGCTTGTTAGTTGCTACTAAACTTGCCTACGTTAGGTAACTTTATAGTCTTGCTTAGTCTGTTGTTAACTATTTATATAGAGGTAGAGAGTGTTGCACTATAGTTTAGCAATCCTATAAACGCAACATAGGCTTAGACTTAGGCTTTAACTAGCCTTTATATAGTTTTGCCTATGTCCTCCTATTATAGGTCCTAGTTGGAGTCTATTATAGGGTAGGCCTTGTTGTTAGTAATAGCTTCTACAGTCTTAGGTAGGGCTGCCTATAACAGGTAGGTAGTTAGGCGTTCTAGTACGTAAGCTAGAAGCTCCTCCTACTATTCTTTAGGTACTAACGTAGTAGCAAGGTTCTAGAGTTCTATTCTAATGTTTAATTAATTGTTGTTACTAGTGCACAGCTTAATGCTGTACTCTCTTAGACGCCTAGCAGCGTTGTTGTACGTTTCGCTTATTAATCCTTATTTAGTGATTAAACCTAATTGTAAGGAGCTGACCTCTAAGGGAATTTGCTAGTAAAATATAAGATGGATTTGATAGAGAACAACCTCTAGGGCGGAGGTTGCAGAGTTTTTATAACCTTGTTTTAGACATGTCAGCTCTGTAGCGAGGCTCTGGCCCAAGCTGAGAGTGTGAGCTGGAGTACTGCTAAGGCAGTGTACGCCAAGGAGCCAACACCTAGGCCTAGCCTGTTACAGTGTTCTTTAAGAGTGTAGTCTCTAAGATAGCTGTAGATAGCTATAAGGTACTTACAATGCTCTTTAAGGAGCTACAAAGTGTTAGTTTGCGCTAAAATAGCCTAAAACGCATAAACATACTGCAAAGCAGTTAGAGTTAGTAAGAAAGCACCTCTAGCACCTTATAGTCTAAACACTATCTCTATTCTTAAGCTTAAAGAGCTAGGCCTTGTAGATTAACTAATTTTTATTAGTAATTAGAGGGAAATAGTAGCTAACTATGCTACCTACACAACACTTTCTAGTGCTAAACTAGGTAACATAGCAGACATAGACATAGATAGAGGAGAAAGCATTATTAGCTATGTTGTTAGATCTATGCGTAAAGTCTATAACAGATAGAAAAAGCGTATATAGTGTTAACTTAGGCAGATATAAGCTAATATAGCGTAGAATAGCATTAAATAGTCTACTATACACTAGTTAGCATTAAAAGAGTTTAGAAAGGCTATCTTCTATCTTAATAGACCTATCTTAGCTAATATGCGCTATAATAGCGCATAATGCCCTAGAAGAGGAGCAAAAAGAAGAAAAGGCAAAGAGTTAAATTCTAGATAAACTTACTAAAGAAGGTAGTAGAGTGTAAGAGTAACAGACTAAATTAATAGAGAGGAACCTAATATATACTACTTTGCTAGCAGCTAGGGCAGCTGTGCCCTTACTGCCAAATTTAATAGTAAAGGTAAGAGAGAAAAAAGAGAGGCACGCACCTAAGTAAAGGTAGAATATTAGGCCTCTAGTTAGGTAGAACAAGGTCGTTAATACTATTCTAGAATACACTATAATAGACTATAATGTACTATAATACCTTATACTAGGGCCTAATAGTCTAACGTTTAGTTAATTAGAGCAATTAATCTAAGAAAGGGGACAATGTTAGCCTAATAGCTAATGCCTTAGAAGGTTGTTATAGAGTAACCTGTTTTAAGTTAAGCCTAGTATAAATAGTCTCTTGTACTAGATTAATGCCTAGCATTAAACAGTCTATAGTTAACTATACATCTCTGTTGCTAATTATATTATTACTACTTGTGTTGTTACCTTATCTTTTAGTGCACCTTGCCTTAGAGCCTAACAATTAGCTTAATAGATTTCTAATACAAGATAAATGTTGTAGGTATATAAGGACATCTTAACTTATAGTTCACTTAATGTAGAGATTGTAGATTATATAAAACTTTAACAGATAATTACGTAGTTTAAGGATAAATTAAAGAGGAAGAGAGAATAGTGTTATAATTCTATGCTAGGACACAGCACAGATATAAGTACTAGCTAACTAGAACCTCTAACACTACCTTAAAGGAACAAACAGTAGAGAAGAATAGAATAGACAAGGATGTTACGTAACTACTTGTTAATAAGCATAACATATATAGCTACTTGTTAATAAGCATAGTATAATGTGCTTATTAATAAGCACTCTTATATATCTTATTAAACTAACTCTAGTTGCTTATTAATAAGCACTGTATCTCTTTAGTATATAGCAAGTAAGAACATAACCTTTATAGTTTATGTTTAACCTTATTAATTAACTTTATTATTAAATATCTTAACTCTGCTTAGGAAACAGATAGTCTACTCTATACTATTCCTAGCAACCTAAGTAGCTAAGGTCCTAGATGTATACTACTTACCTCTTCTAGTTCTCTACTCTTGTATTTATCTCTAAGACCTAATTAAACAATTATTTACAGACTTTGTCTAAAGTGTAAAACTTAACAATAAGTAGTTATAGATAGTTATAGATAGTATAAGTTAGCTAAGATAGTTTTAAATAGTTATAGAAAAGTGTTAGTATATATAGAAGTAGTAGTAGTAGACTAAAGCAAGACACAATGTAAAGAATATAAGTAGTAAGTATAAGTATATAAGTTTTTCAAAACTATTATTATATACTTTACCTATTTAAACTAACTAGCGCAACTCTTAATATAAATAGGCAAGTAGAGAATTATTTAGTGTATATTATACAACTCTTACTTTAATAAACAAAGATAGTAATAGCTAGTAGTTGTTAATTATAGTGTTAAAAAATTGTAATCTAAATTAGAGTTGCACTAAAGTAATTCCTATTTTTCCTTAGATACTCTGCTAACGCTTTGCTTACTAATTACATTAGCAGATTGTAATTAGCCTAGACAGTCTTAGACAGTCTAAGACTGTTTTAGACAGAACTAGTGGTGCTAGCGTTGCATAAAGCGGGGCGTCTGATTTATGAGATAACCGTGCCCTTGTTTTGGGAAACGGCAACCGACCCCACCTGCTTGAATGGGGCTATTTCTGGCACTAAGAGTTAAACGTCCTTTGCATGCAACAAGTCTGTCCTTATCCTCTGTGTGTTGCTGCTCTCTCCATGTCTTTGCAGCCTTCTGGTGGCGTCCAGCCACACTGCGCCGACAAAGCAACTGCATGAACGGCAAGTTGGAGGCTTTGCAGATCCTCGCTCCCAAGACATGAGAGGGGCTTGCACCGGAAAGAAGAGGCGTTTGTGACAGGCTCATTGTGCTATTATGCCCACAGCTACTTGACCTAGCCACTGCCCTGGGAGACGATGATATCACAAGACACCAATGAGCACACGGCGTTGGAGTGCTGAAACACAGCGCCTCTCTTATCGGTAGGTTAGTAACCGATAGTCCGATGCCAACCTGCTCATAGGACCTATGAGTAGGTTGGCATAGGTAGCAAGTATGGCTTGGAAGGGTTGAGCTTCCTGCTGAGGAGTGAGATATGGGGTCCTGTCCTCGACGTGGGGCTCGACCCGTGAAAGCAACAGCTGAATCAGAAAACTTGGCAATCGTCATTGGGCCGCGTCGGTGTTGTCGGTCGCAACGTCGACGTTGTTAAACATCACACATGTACAGTACGCTGACATGGCTGATCGCTTCAAAAACCTCGCCAAGAATGGCTGGCACCCAGAAAAGAGCAAGGCCAGCGGCTCGGGTGCTGCAAGTGACTCGAGGCTGGGTCAAGTGGTGGGTCCCGTCTCTGGTGTGGTGCAAGAGCGCAGGACTGACTGCTGCAGAAAGGATGGGTAGGCAAGGCACAGGGTAAAGACAGCCATGCCGACGCAGCTCGTGAACATCAGTCTGCCCCGCTCGCCACCTTGAAGGACCCCTCGACCTTTGCGCCTCCGCCAAAACGAATCCCAGGCGCTTCGCCCGTCTCTGGCGGACCCTCGGCTGCCCCACCAGGCTCAGCGAGACAGCGGCTGCAGGAAAGGGAAGAGGCGCAAAGAGGAGCAGCGCACGAGGCGGTGCCGCAAGGACCCTACAGAACAGACACCACAGGACTGAGCACGACGCACCTGCCCAAGCCACCCGCGTTCCGCCCAAGTGCTGCCACTCCTCCTCCAGCGCCGGCCTCGAGAGCAAAGCCCCCTGGTCTGCCTCCCAGGCTGCCTCCACGCCAAACAGAGCACGTCGATGAATACACACCACCTGCTCCTCCGTCGTACGGAGAGGCTGTACAACAGCCAGCTGCTCACACGCTGAACCAGGGAGCTATGAACCGCCTGGGCCAGGCTGGTGTGTCGGTGCCAGGACTGGGCATTGGTCGAAACGCTTCTCCACCTGTACCCCCTCGACAGCGCACAATGGCTCCTCCTCCACCGCCTGCACGTCAAGCGTCGCCCTCGTCGACAGCAGCGCCCACATCTCCGCCGGCTACGGCGAGCAACGGCACACAACTCAACCAACTGCAAAACAGATTCGCCAAGATGACCACCCCGTCTTCGGCAGAGACAGCTCCCACCACAGGGACGTCATGGGCCGACAAGCAAGCAGCTCTCAGAACCGCCAGCAACTTCCGCAACGATCCGTCCAAGGTCTCTGCATCAGACCTGAAGGGTGCAGCCACGACTGCCAACAACTTCCAACAACGGCACGGTGAACAGGCAGCGTCGGGCTGGCGGGCAGCGAGTGGACTGAACCAGAAGTACGGCATTGCGGGCAAAGTGAACAACTTGGCAGGAGGGTCGAGCACATCGCCTGCACCACAACCAGCGGCTCCAGGTGGTGTAGGGAAGAAGCCTCCGCCGCCGCCGCCAGCCAAGAGGAAAGAGCTGACTTCTACAAACTCAGGGGAGCCTCCGCCGATTCCTCTCAGCAGCAAACCCAAGTTTTAGTCCATTAGCGTGATGTGGTATTCTATAGACCTGTTCATATTATTGGTATACCCCTCTTGGAATGTAGTGTGAACGACTAGATGCAGTATGGTCACCCGTGATGTCAGACTTGCACTTTTTAGTTATAGGCCTCCCTCACACGAAAGCAAGCGTTTTGAGATTGTCTGCCAGGTTTGTGACAAGACGCTATTTGAGCACGAGCTAGGACATACAAGTAAAAAAACTAGGGTTCAGCACCCCTGTCAGAACGATTCCACGGCTTCCATGGCGCATCGCTCAAATTACTCTCCACAACCTCGCGGTACGAAGGTCTTCAGAGGATTGCCCGATTCCGCTAGCCTTGCGAGGCTGTTGCTCTGCTCTAGCAAAACATTGGCACCCACGGGCTCAGGCGTGCTCGAGAAAAAGGCAAGCTGTCGCGTTCGCAGATCGTGCGTCTGGGCCTGCCCTGCCTCGGTTGATGTCATGTCTATCATTCGTTGAAAATTGTTAGCCTGCCGTAAGAGAGGAATTTCCATCACCAAGACGGTTGCCAACAGCCCTCGCCTGCTCTATCCAGCCACGTCTCCGACCGACGAGTGCCACAATCGTGCAGGGTCCGCAATTGTTCTTCTCCTGAGCTTTGGCTATATCTGCGCGCATCCGCTGCTCTTGACCGACCTGGAGACGGCAACGCACACGTCCCAACAAACAAGCACCCACCACACGACCAACGTGCGCCAGCAACCCAGTGCGTCCAGATTCCTGGAAACCCAGCCGCTGTGATTCTACCCTTAGCGTCAACGGCTAGCCATTGGCGGCCCTCAACTGCACAACTCCCCGCTGCGACCTCTTTTCTTCACTATCCTTTGTCTACGCGCGCGTGCTTCTCGTGCCAACGACGTCACTGGGACAGCTTTGTCGCAGCGCAGCCTTGCACCGACCGTCTCGCACCACCATCTTTACGCGTCCCATCGCCAACGCACTCGGCGCATCACTTCTGCCCACGCGCCCACCTAGCTCCTCCATCCATTTGAGAAGCTGGCAGCTCCGTCACCATGTCTGGCGCTGGTCCCTCTCTGTTTCCTGGCGAGGTCCCTTCATGGTCTGTCCTGAAGTTTCCCCCAGACGCTGCACCGCCGCCTATTACGAACCCTTACAGCGGCGAGCCGACCCTCGCGAACCCCTTCCAAATCCCTCAGGACATCTTTGCGAAAGCGCTTGATCCCAAGGTGCCCTTGACCATTGCCGTCGTCTACGCAGTCACCGTCACCTACCTTAATTGGTACAACCGCCAGCATGGCAACAAGCCCTGGGGGATTGCCAGCCACGGCTGGTTCAAGGCCTTCGTCATCGCCCACAACATCTTCCTCGCCGTCTACTCCGCACTCACCTGCGTGGCCATGTTCTACGGCCTGAAGGCCACGTTCCCCAACTGGAGAGAGCCCAACGCGTTTGTTGGCACCGTGGACGCGCTCTGCAAGATCCAGGGACCCCGAGGTCTCGGCGACGCAGTCACATACAACCCAGACACAAACACTTGGGGTAGCAGGAACACGAACATCCACGTTGGCCCCAATGGTCTCCCAGACACTACCGATGTGGGCAGGATGTGGAACGAGGGCCTCGCTTTCTGGGGCTGGTGGTTCTACCTCTCCAAGTTCTACGAAGTCCTCGACACCGCCATCATTCTGATCAAGGGAAAGCGCAGCACCACTCTCCAAAAGTACCACCATGCCGGTGCCATGCTGTCCATGTGGGCTGGTATGCGCTACATGTCCCCGCCCATCTGGATGTTCGTCCAGGTCAACTCTGGCATCCACGCCATGATGGTACGTACAGCTTCGTGTATGGACGAAGAAATTACAGCCACTGACAGCTTCACAGTACACATACTACACCCTCTCTGCCCTCGGCTACCGTGTCCCCAACTTTGTCAAGCGCACTCTCACGACGATGCAGATTACCCAGTTCCTCGTTGGCGCTGGCTTCGCTGCTCTCCACCTCTTCGTCTCCTACACTGTCCCGGTTTCGGTCGCACATAAGATCGCTGAGCAGATTACATCCAGCGTGCAGCCTTCTTCCGTTGTATCCACTGTCTCCTCTGCTGTCTCGTCAGTGACCGAAACCGCTTCTGCAGTTCTACCCACGGCGACTGGCCCGGCTCTTGCTTTCCTGTGGAAGCTTGTCTACCGCGCCGCTGGCGACGAGGGTCTTGCAGAGAACATTCCCGTGCCCGGCTCTTCTCTCATTCCCGCGCAGCAGTCGCACGCTCCTACCGCACACGCTGTGCAGCAGGAGAACCCCGTGCAACGCCTGCTCCACCCCCACACCCACACCGTGGACAGGATTGTCTACCGCACCGAGTACCAGCACGTTCCTTGCATTGACACCTCTGGCCAGGCCTTTGCCATTTACCTCAACCTGATCTACCTCGCACCGCTCACCGGCCTGTTCATGCGTTTCTTCGTCAAGTCGTACTTCCGCCGCACCAACCCCAAGGCTAAGCACCAGACGAAGCACACTCCCATCTCGAAAGCGGCGGGTGACGCTGTTCACGGTGTCGAGCGCGAAATCGAGTCTATTAGCGAGGAGGGCAAGAATGGCAGCGCCAACACTGGTTCCGTTCGTGGACGCAAGGGCGCCAACGGTGATGCTAAGAACCCCCGTTCAAGTTTGAGCCCGTCGAACGAGGACTTTGTCAAGAACGTCAACCGCAAAGTCAGTCAGCGTCTGCAAGAGATCAACGAAGACGCCCAGGCTACAACAGAAAAGGCAAAGGAGGTCGCCAAGAACGTGGTCAATAAGGCCAGCGAGACCAAAGACAAGGTCCAGCAGCAGGCCAAGGAGGCCAACAACAGGATCGAGGAGAAGGCACAGCAGAACGCGGACGACGTCAATGCCGAGCGGGAACAGGGACAGAACGACGTTGCTAGCACGCCAACTGGCACACCGTCCAAGAAGAAGCGGAACAGGAACAAGAACAAGAACAAGCAGACACAAAGCACCGCCGATCTGAACGATGCTTCCGACGACGAGCACCCGGAGCGCAGGACCGAGAAGGAGCCCGAGCCAAAGGACATCAACAACACCCTCGACAAGGACGAGGGTAAGGGTCTGTTCTAGGCGTACTACCTCATGGCCTGAGGCTAGGGGAACCACTCACTCTGGAGAAAACAAGACGGAATGCTCAGACAGAAGCCACAAGACGGGAGACAGAAGGCGTCTTATTCGAAAAGCGTGTTCGTTGATGCGGCTTATACCATTTCCTTGTCGTAGACCAACATGCATGGCGTAGGCTAGGGATTTTTTCTAGGATCTGTACATAAAAGCCGGAGGAACAAGGCGGGGTTGTATTTCCAAGAACGGAGCAATGCAGAATCCTTAATCTTTACTCGTTCATCTTCTAACACTGCTCTCTTCTTTCCAGGCAGAAGTCCACGTGCCTTGAAGATCTGACAAAAATGATAACCATGCACGTACAAGTACATAGGTACTCCAGTCAGCCACTCAACGAATATCAAACCCATCTCCAAACCCACCCAACTCCAACACCTCCTGCTTCACCCTCCTCTTCTCCTTGGCCATCCCCACCCCCACGCCAGCAAGCACACCACCAGCACCCACCCCATCCCCCCTGACAGGACTGCGCCCTGCCTCGTCGTTGCGCGCGAAAATCTGTAGGCCCCGCAAATGCGTATCCTTCCCGTTCTGGTGGTTCTCCAGGATCTTGATCTGCACGAGGTGTGCGCGCAGGACGGGCATTTTGGGGCGGCGCGGCGCGCGCGTAGAGGTAGGGGCGGGCGCGGCGTTGGGACTTAGGCTGGTGAAGGGGGGACGGGGCGTGGGGCGCGGGAGGGTGGGTGTGTCGTTGTGAGGGTGCGTCTGAGGGGAGAAGTGCGGGGTGAAGTGCGGTGTGCGGTGTTGTGGTAGTTGGGGGGCGGTGATGGGGGTTGTGTTTGCGTCGAAGGCTTGGGGTGTTTCGAGGTGTGTGGGGAAGTTGCTGGGGACGCGTTGGCGTTGCGGTGGGAGTGGCATGTTTTCTGAGTCGCTGGATGCGTGCTCCGCTGTTCTGCGGTTGCGGGGACGGTTCAGACCGGATAGCATGCGTTGCTGGAACGCTTCGTCGTCTTCTGAGTCCTCTTCTTCTACCGAGTCGTCGTCTGAAGCGTCGCCGACGCCGGAGAAGTCGGCCCACACCCAGCCTCGCGGCGATTCGAGACGCATCTCACCCCACTCTTGCAGGTCGTTCATCCCGGAGCCTGCGAGGAAGATGATGCGCGTTGGTGTGTAGGATTCATCTTGTTCAAAGTCGAGATACAGGCGGAGGCCGACGATGCGGACGAGCTTGAAGAAATGGATGTTGAGATAGTGTGGCTGAGGGCCATCGGACTGCCAGAAAAGGGATGGCGAGGGGTGTCGAAGTTGCGGAATTGAACAGCCAGGTTTCGAAGAGGATACGGTCCAGGATGCGAGGGTACTAATCTCGCGCAAATAGGGCGGAGGTGGATCGAGGTTTGGAAGGGGTGTTTCGGGGCCGCCGGGTGATGCTGCAAAGAAGGTCAATAAAGTTCACAGATGAAGATGTATCGTGATGTCCGAGTAGCACTGGCGTAGTCGTAGCAGGAGCTTCTGGAAGCTAGCTTGTACAACTCCTTCATCGCACTTGATTTGAGTGAGCTGGAAATGCAGCTGAGACGATTCCACATAGAGGCATCGAACATGTGAAGGTCTTGGAACGTTTCACAGAATGAAAGTGCGCAGCAAGGAAAGACTTACCGAGCCCATCCTCTTCCTCCAGGTCTTCGTCGCCCTCCATTGCTACCATGTCATCTCCCATGACATCACCATCCTCCTCTTCGGGATCTATGTCCTCCTCGTCTACATATTCGTCACTACCGGAAAATTCCGCTGGTGGTGGCGGCACATGATGCTGCGCTCGTCTTCTCGTTGAGGGCAGCATTTTACCAATTTACCTTTATCGACGAGAATGCCGTGTAATCGGCGAACCGGACGGCGGGTAGTAGCGACGGGAACCGCAAGGATAGCGGACTTGAGCTGCAGATGCGTAAATTGTGGGGTCCAGGGTCCGTTGCGAGAGGGACTACAACGGGCGTTCTGAGGTGACTGGCTGAGCGAGAGCAGGTGATCCCGGCGCAACGAACAAACGCTTCGAGTCACAACCACGTCTCAAGACTGCAGTATCGTGGCGCTGCGACTTGAACCGGACGGCGCTCGCAGCAATTGTCGTACAAGGCGGTTCAATAGTGTCGTTGATCGGGTGAAAGTAGCGTAAACAGCAGGTAGGAGCGTGATCCCTTGCGTCAAACTGCAGCTCCTCGAATTTGACGTTGTACCTAGACGCCAACTCCTACTAACTTTCGATGATGCCTTCTGTGCTTTTTTGTAGTAGGTGAAGGTTTGGTCTTGCGCGATGTAGGAGGTGGTCGAAAAGGTGATTGGCCCGTGCGAGAGAGATTGTCTGGTTCCACTTGCGCCTTCGTGCATCTCGTTCTTTCACGCGCATCTGAGGTGTTACCGACTCGGCACGACGTGCCTGCATGGAATATGCAAATGAAAAGCGCCAATCGCTGCCAGTACCATCATGGCCGTCGCGCTCCCAACGAACGCACGCCACCAGATCTGTCCGCTGTGTGTTTCATAGTGACAAGGGCGCCAACAGGTCCCTGGATTTGCTTTTGATGCGGCACTACCCAAACTTTACATCGGTAGCGAAGCTCTCTACTACGCTGGACCATGGAGCCGAGGGATGCCGCCGCGGGGAAGAGGGATGGTGGCGCCCCGGAATAGGTGCTAGGAACCGAGTGTGAAAGGTACCAAGAACAGCCTGCTCTGGACAACTTGTCACAAGCTTGCTCTCCAGCTCTCAGCTCAAAGGATGAATTTCGAGTCCACATGAGGGGTTGTCCCGCTCATCCGGCGACCTTTCTTTTGTCTGGACCGATGAACGCGACCTAAGAGTTTCGTCGTCAGGTCTGTCATACCTTGTGCACCTACCCTTCCCAACGTGGCTCCAAGGCCGGTGTTGTGGAACGTTGTCCGTATACTCGAGCTGCACCCGATATGTAGCTATGGGCCAACCGTTCGCCGTTCCATCCATCACATAACTTCGGTCCCTCATTGCGCCTCACGCTGTTAACTGGGACGAAACCTTCGCTTATAGCACGTGGCGCCCGTCCTGGCATTTGACCCCCTTGATCTGAATATGGTGCATGGCTTCGATGAACTCGCTCGAGCGGGTGAGCAACAAGAGAGAATAACAATCGCGTTCCTGGCTCTTGCATGGTTCTTCATTGCACTCAGGATATGGACCCGCACGTGGATAATCGCAAGCTTTGGTTGGGATGATGCGGTTATGATTCTGGCTGGTGTAAGGGGTTGTCCAAATCTGAGGCAAAAGACCATTCATCGCTGACAGATTGCAGATGATCTTTACAGTTTACTCTGGATCTCAGCTGTACATTGAGGCAAACGGCGGTGGCACCCATGTCACAAGCCTTGAGGGACTGCAGAAACTCACCAAGGCAAGCATCTCCCAGCGCCCTAGACGACAGAGCTGACCGGGACAGTGGGTCGTCGTAAGCGAAGCGACCTACCTCATAGCGATGATGGTAGTCAAGATTTCGCTCGGCATCTTCTTTGCGCGCATTGTAATCGCATCATGGCACCTCATGCTTATTTATGTGACCATTGGTATCAACGTTGTTTCCTCGGTCGCTGCATTCTTCTACTGTATCTTGCGTTGCGGGCCCAACGTGGACAGATATGTTTTGCAACAGCTACAAAACAGATGCACTTCAAGAGGACTGGACCGTTTCATGGCATACCAGTCAGGTAAGGACGGCAAAATGCACCTCGTAGTAGAACCTGTCGCTGACGATTCGGTCAACAGCAACTTTCTCTACCCTTACGGACCTCGTGTTCGTTGTCCTGCCAATCATAGTCATCTGGGACTCCAACATGGATAGGAAGTCGAAGTTCTCAGTTGGATTCATCCTCTGTCTCGCCGCGAGCGCCTGCATCTGCTCCATGATCCGGTTCCAGTACGTTGACGGCCTGACGCAAATCGACGACTTCTTCTGGAACGCCACCAACATCTCTATCTGGTCGACCATCGAGTGCGGCGCCAGCATTATCGCGGGATGCATGGCAACTCTCCGTCCACTCCTAAAGCGCGCCTTTGCAACAGCAGGGACAATCACAAAGTCTTTGCGCTCTTCAAACACACAGTCGAACGCCAGTTCGCGACAAACAAACGACTCAGCATCCTCAAAGACGCATCGCGATGCAAAGCACGGCCAGGTCGGAGGCTTGAGTAGAGACAAGCCCACTTTCGCCGAGTTCATTACCGAGCCTGGGGAAGTCATCGAGATGTCCAGCAACGCAAGTGGCGAGCGAGAAAGCCAAGACTGTATCCTGCGACAGCACCAGCAACCCGAATTAGATTTCCCGTGGCCGGTCAAAGTAGTTGAAAGCAGGAAAGAAGCAGAGCGTACAGCGCGCATGCACAAGAGCTGGAACTCGCGACAGAAAACTGGACCAGATACGAGGACAGTTCATCGTCCCTCCTCCGCACCCTCGTCACCTGGAATCCCTGGAATAGGGCTGAAATACCCATGAACGATATCCAGACACAGCTGTCGTACACAACAAACACCAAATCACACTGAATCTTCGCGCTTTGAAGAGGGGCCAACACTTCTCAGACACGGAAGCACGACGGTAGTCAGATGGACCATAAATCAGACACCCCAAGCACACCAGACACGCAGGAAGTATCTGGGCCGAACAAACGCTGGAAGAAGACGACGTCAATCCCACTATGACACCGTCTTCACGAAGAACCGAAGAACGGGGTATGTCCGGCTAGACGAAATCGCTGGTCCGTCGAGTAGTCAATGTGCAGTTAGCAGGAAGGGGAACAACGCCAGCTTTTGCATGGGTTGGAGGTCGGGGTCACGTGCAGATGTCATCGGAGGGGTGCGAGGTTGAAATCTCACTGTGTGGTGGAAACGGAGTAAGCAGAGCGACTGAGATATGTATCACTGATGAGGCCGTCTCATAATACGTGTTTTCGGTACTAAGCGTCGTGTCTTATGTGTACATGTTCCTGCTCACAACTTCATTATGTCTTCTTGGTATCGTGGGTTGTGAAGTCCAGGAGCATGTTAGTCGGTACTGATGGTCTTGCAGCTGCTATGCTGGACTGAGATAGAATGTATGGAGGTGCTGCAGAGTTGTAGTCTATTTGTCGGCATAACAGCATTCATAGCAAGGCTGAGGAAGTTGAGCAGCTTGTCAGCCCTTAGGTCACTGCGTGATTACTCTATAGCTGCAACTTTTGGCGTATATCAGAGACAATCACAACACACCATCCTGTCAAGCCATGGAGTGACACCACTGTGCGCTGACTAAAATTTCTAACAACTGGGCTGCGGACAATGGTTCCTTGGCTGTCTGCCACACTATTGGTTTATCACGCGCAGGACAAGGAGCTGAGTGACATTTGTAAGAGGGATCTATTGTTATTTGGGTTTGAAACTAATTCATCCACAGCATTATAGACTGGGTAATACATCTCCTCTTGGAGGCTTTCAGACGCCGAACCATGACGTCTCTGTCCTCGTTTCTCTCTGTAGCACACCAGAAATCTAGTTCTTCGATGCGGCCTTGGCAAGGTCGTCGAGGGCCTCGCGGCGCTTGAACTTGGCGTCCTGGATGACACCTACGTTTGTTAGCACATCGTGAAGAAGACGGAAGCATCGTTGCACGTACTCGCGTCAGCGTCGGAGGAAAAGTTGCCGGTCCAGGTGATGAAGGTCTGGCCCTCGTGCTTGCCGGAGGTGACGGGGTATGCGCGAATGGTGGAGACGACCGAGGTGTAGCTCAGCTCCGGCTTAGCAGAGATGACAGAGTAGGTGATGTAGTGGTCGATGCTCTGCGTAGGATATTGTCAGCATTGCTATGGCAAGTGGTTGTAAAAACGTACGGAGTGCTCCTCCTGCTTGACCTCGAGGGTCTGACCGTCCTTGAATGTCCACTGGACGACGTCGGTCTCGGGGGATGCGCCCTTGACGAACTCGCTCTTTTCGAGCTTGGACCAGAACTTGCTGAAGTCCTGGAGCTTGATCAGGTGCCAGACATCGCTGAAAGGCGCGTCGATGACGGCAGACTCGCTGACGGAAGTGGAAGTGGGAATGGCAGGCATCGTGGTGTAGTCAATTGGTTTTGTGGAATAGTTTTGGGGGATTCGTGGTTCTGACAGTGCAGTGTAAGTGGAATGACGAGCTGAAGTTTGGCGAAGCAATTGTTTGTATATTTGCTTTTGCTTCCGTCATGGAGAAGCTGCCCTCTTACCCCACTTCGCGCACGCTAGCTACGCGAGAGACATGTTCGCCACCAGACCACCCCTCTCAGCTTCAGACTTGCTTCGATAGGTTGATTCTTATTGTCAAAGGGTATGTCTTTCGCCGTGGGCAGTCGAATAAGCGGTATACTCACTCACCAAAGCAGCAAAAGCCTCCAGCGTCTCAAAGCTGGCTTTCTCGACCGCCTTCACGAGCAGATCTCGCGACCAACACCTCTCAGTCTTTGTTCTCTGGCGTTGATACCTTTCCATGTACAATTGCGTCATTCCTGCAGTGCGAGAAGTGGCTGCAACCACTACATGGGTGATGTCCAGGATGCGTTACTAGACAGTATCAGGCATGACTCGTATTACTAGGCGCATCTACCGGGCGCATCAAAGACGAGGACAAAAGTTGCTTCCAGACATTAGTGTCAAAGAATCCACAAGTCTCCTAGAATATCGTTGAGGCGACTCACACCGACGCGTCTATCGCAACGAACGCCTCACTGCGCCACATCGGCGGAACTAACCACCGACCTCAGGCAAGCTTTCCCTTTTACAACCACACAGAGGCCGCGCAACCACTTTATGCCTACCACTTGGAAGGCTAGACACATCCATGAGACGCGGCAGAGACGCCTATCTGCCATGACTCTTCTTGGAAGTTCTGCTTGCTTCGCAGAAAATTAGAAAGAGCTGTGCTATTGGCCTGTGACGCAACGAGGCGCGTCTGACGACTGACACGGGCCGTGGCGAAGAGGGGTGAACGTACGTACGTCTGCACGTGAAGCTTGATGCCTGGAAACGTAGATGTGTATAAGTGCGCGACCAGGTAGGTTGCAGTGTTTTCTTTCCTTGATCATCGACAATCATCATGGCTTCTTCCAACCCATTCAACTACATGAACAACAATCCTGCTTCCTTCTGGGACTACCTCGCTAGCCTCGAGCAGCCGGGGAACAACCACCCTTTCTTTGGTCAGAACCGTAGCGACGAGGCTGAGCGTGGTGAGAACCACAACGGCCAGCAGCCTCCTCCCTTCGACCCGTGGGGATGGGGTCACCAATTCTTTGGAGGTGGACGTGGTATGCCTCATCGTGGCCCTCCTCCAGGACCTCATGGTCCTCCTCCTCCTCATCATCACGATGAGCACGACGGTGAGAAGGACGGCGAGAAGAGCGACAACGACAATGGCGAGGGCCCTTCCGGCTCAGGCTCTGACAACGAAGGAGGCCACTCTCACGGATACGGGCGCCATGGTCGCTGCGGCAGTCGCCGAGGCCGTCACGGCCCTGGAGGACGAGGAGGATTTGGTCCCCACCACGGCCCTCGCGGGCACCATGGGCCTCCTCACGACGGACCTGGCCACCGCGGTCCTCATGGGCCGCACCACGGTCACCACGGTCACCACGGCTTCCGTGGTCATCACGGCCCCCCTCACCACGGCGGGCCGGGTATGCAGGGACCGTGGGGAAACGGCACCTTTGGTGGACCCTGCAGGGGCTTTGAGGGTTTCGGTGCAGGTTTCAACACGTCTGCAGGTGCAAAGCAGTTCTTCGAGAGCCTCTATGCAGGTTCCAACACATCTGCGGGTGCAAGGCAGTTCCTCGAGACGCTGATGGGCAATCAGGCGTCGCACGGAAGCGGCAACGACGACACTCGGGTCGCTAGCAAGGACAACGAAGACTTTACTCCTGAAGCCGACATGTTCGACACGCTGTCCTCGTACGTCATCCACGTTTCTCTGCCGGGGGCGAAGAAGGAGGACGTGGGGGTCAACTGGGACGCGGAGAAGTGTGAACTTTCTGTTGCTGGCGTCATCTACCGGCCTGGCGACGAGGAGCTTTTGAAGACGCTGTCCATAAAGGAGCGCAACGTGGGTCCGTTTGAGAGGAAGATCAGGTTGGGTAGTAGAGCGAACCCGGCGCGGGTTGATGTGGATGGGATTACAGCCAAGTTGGAAGACGGGATTCTGAGGGTGGAGGTGAGGAAGGAAGACGAGGGGTTCGTGGAGATTTTGAAGGTGGAGGTTGAGTAGAGTGATATGTGTGGAGTGTAGTTTTTATGAGATGTAGTGATAGTGCAAGGCGTTTGGAGTATTTAGTCTTTTTGGAATTGTTCTTTGCGTTGCAAGTGATGATATTTGTGTTGTCTATGTTGGTGTATGGTGGGGTGGAGTTGGGTGCCAAGCTTGATGCAGGGCAGCTGGTGGCGAGTATCAGCTATGCAGATGGCACTGGCACTCGCACTCACGACTCGGCGCCTGCTCTGCTTGGTTCTCTTGGATCTCTGGACTGCCTGCCGATGGAGAAGGGCTCGCTGCTGCTACAGGAAGCCGGATCTGCTGCGGGGTGGTGAACTGCCCGCAGCCTATAAAGGTACCCCATTCCGCGGCTCCATGCTGTTCCTAGCATAGACAGAGCATGCCGCCATGTCCCACGCCGCCGTGGATGGGTGGGTGGATGCACGCACTGCTCTCCTTTCCTCTCCGCGCCCGCATCCACGCCGTCGACGCCTCTCTAATGCGCGCGCAGGAACGCGAAGGTGAAGGTGAAGGTGAAGGTCTCTGCCCAGCGAGGGACCGACATTGCCCACCATTCAGCCCGCACCGCCAGACAAAGGCGCGCCGTCGCACCCACCTGCGCCCTCCCGCACCGCGCCCTCGCCCCGGCCCAAGGCACACGCACATGCGAGTGTCGCCCCGAGCTCGAGCTCCTCGACCACCGACGCCGTCTCCGAGTTGACCTCGTCGTCATCGTCGTCGTCGTCGCGGGACTCGCTCCCACCTGCCCACGCGCCCGGCACCACGGCCGCCCCGCAGAAGCCCACGCGCAACGCCAGACGCTCCAAGCCCACAAAGTCCACCAAACCCCCCAGGGCGAGCAAGTCGGCTGCCCGATGGAGTGACGCTGCTCCCCAGCCCACGACTCTGCAGAACGCCGCCCACTTCTCGCTGCCGCTCTTGTCGTCGTCCTTGTCGTCGTCCTTGTCCTTGTCCTCGCTCTCGCCCTCCCCCTCGCCCTCCCAGTCCCCCCCCCCCCCCCCCCACCCCCCTCACCAAAACCCCCCCCCGCCCCCACCCCCGCCCCCGCACTCGCCCAC
>SATY01000799.1:0-17714 GCA_004335155.1 Ascochyta viciae
CAGAGTTGTTGTAAGTGTAAATAAATAGCACTGCTGCAAGTCTAGGGTCTATAGAATAATAATAAATAGATGTTGTTGTTTAGAAGAATTAACTTCTAGAGAGTGTAAGGCAATACTATTACTATAATTACTATTGTTTATAGCACTGTTGCAAATGTATTAAACAAGTTTCCTTCTAAAATCTAGCTACAAAATTAAGACACAAAATAGTAATATATAGTATAGTCTCTTCTAAGTTTATATTATAAAACAACTTTTAATACACCTCTATATATAGACGTAAGGTATTAGGTATAGCTAGGAACGTAACCTAGGTAACTAATATTGTAAGAATAAAGATTAATATAGATAGCTATAGAGAGACTCTCTAGGCATATATACTAGATAGGAAAAGAGAGTACAACCTTATCTTAGAGAGACTATAGATAGATAAGAATAAAGTTACTATAGTATAAGCTAAGAAGTTGTTATTTATCTTCTTCTTACAGACATAAGTAAGAAGCAGAGAAGGTATTTATCTAGACTAATAGCCTAAGCCTGTTAGCCTAGAGTTATACTAGGCGCTAAGGAAGAGGTCTAGGATGGACTAAAACATAGAACTGTTCGCTGCATTAATAGTAGACATTTAGGAGGCCCTAAAGAAGAAGAATCTAATAGATCCCTAAGACTTTCTCTTAGAGTTCCTAAAAGATAAGTTTAGAATATTTATAAAGGAGGAAGTAGATAAGCTTACACTATATAGTAATTATAGTAGGTTCTCCTTATAAGATATCTATTGCTGCCTGCAGTCTCTATAGGGCACTGCTACTCTAGGTCTAGAGACTACAGTTACCTAGAAGCTAGTGTTAGAGGCAGTAATATGCTGCTCTAGGCTACTTTAGTATAACAACTTGTCTCTTATAAGTTACTTAAGTGTCTAGGCCCTTTGTCTATAAGCTCTGTAGAGTTATTATTACTCTTAATCTAAACAACTGTAGTTGCTAGAAGCGTAGACTATTTACCTAACTGCTACAGCAGTTTAGTTTAATGTATTACTACCTTTACCTAAGAGGTACCCTATAGGGTATCTAGTTAGTGCTTAGAGACTATCCTACCTCTGTGTAAGTAGGCCTAAGGCAGTACACTATATATAAGTAGTTTTATTATAACAATACCTAGAGGCGTTACTTTATATTTAGATTAGTTTTATTATAGAAGTCTGTTTACTAGTTATGTAGTGTTAGCTATGCCTTTATTATAAAGTTAGTTGTTGTTTGCTCTAGGCTAGGGACTTTCTAGACGTATAGCAAGTGTCCTATTAGGCGCATATTATTCCTTACTAACTATGTAAAGTATAGGCGTTTAATTGTTTAGAAAGTAGGTAGTAAAGCAGTAGAACGTTAGTTAGGTAGTAGATAGAAGTAAGAGAGTCGCAGTATATAAAAAGTAGATACCTTAACTTCTTCTTCTTTATTTATACTCTACCTACACTCTATACACTTTCTACTTTACTTCTTTATTATTATGCCTCCCCTGCCTACGCATATTAATAATGCTAAGTTACTAAATTTTGTGTATGCGCTTTCTAACAACATAGCTCTGCAGTCTTCCTTTACTTAGTTCTAGTGCTATAGGTATGTGACTAAGCTGTCTACTAGATCTAGCTCTAACTTTAATAGAACAATTAAGTTGTTTATACAGGCTTTTAGGCGTCTTAAGGGGTACTACACACGCAAGAATAACTTTAGCATATATAATATATGCTTATTTAGCAATGCTAGTAGATATGTTAAGGTAAGTCTAGAACTATGCCCTATACCTACTTAACACTAACTTAGATAGATTGCACCTTACTTCTACTGCGCTATTAATATGCTTAACTTTCTTATTAAGCGCGCTATCTGCAAGACAAAAAAGAGACTACTTAACAAGGCAACGCTAGGACTAAGGAGGACATTCTAGCTGCAACTTAACACTACTAGCAGACTACTTTTAACTATGCTAAGGCCTGTTGCCTTAGTACTGTAGTGTACAAGGCTGCTGCTAACTATTATATAAAGGACTTAGGTTTAGGTCTAGTAGACTATAACAAAGCTTATTAAGTTTTATATAAGCATAACCTGCAGCGCTTTAATATAAGTACCTTTATTTCTTTGCTCTTACTGCAGCTAGCTTTATGTAGGCAGCCTTAGGTACTATTAGTTAAAAGGCGGCTTCTAATATAGTTATTAACGTAGATATTAAGCGCGTGTTCTAGCAGGATAGTGCTACTAGAAGTGCAGAAAAGTGTTAGTACTACTATAGCACTAATATGCCCTCTGCTAATAATGCCCTAGTTGCTTTCTTCTAGCAGTTAATAGTTTCTCTAACTAAGCCTACAGCTTAGAAAACTCCTAAGCGTTATTGTTAAAATAGCTTAGACTTCTAGCCTAGCCCTACTAGGAGATTTTAAGGTCTTCCTTTTTATTTTAGGTTGCTTTTTAGAATAACATGTAGCAATAAATTAAATGTAATAACTATATAAACCTCTATGCCTACTCTAATACTTTTAAGACTCTTGTCCCTTATCTTAGATAGTTGCTAGGCTAATCTACAGCCTTAGGACAGTAACTCTAGGTTATTATATTGTTTACAGTTTTGTAGCACACGTAAGTATTATTCTAAGAAGACTTTCTTAAACAACTCCTCTTCTACTAATATAGGTTTAGATTGCTTTAACTTATCTTAGACTTAGTTTTATACTTGCAAGTAGACTTCTATAGCGCACTAGCTGTCTTAAGGTATTCTTTAAGGATTTCCTTGCAGTAGTTAAGGTTCTCTAGTAGCTTCTAGGTAGCTTCCTTATTTAGCCAACCTAGCTACTTTACTAGGTACTTTTGCTTGTAGGCTTAAGTGTTGCAGTGTTATAAAATCTCTTTAACTTTATACCTCTTAGCTAGGAGAGTGTCCTCTAGAATTTATATAAGACCTAGCTAGAACTTCTTCTCTGCAAAGGGTTCCTTCTATAGTTTAAGTAATAATATATTAAACACTAGGTGCACTCTATTTATTAATAGTAGTAGGTCTAGCTTATAGGCTAGCTTCCTAATCTTCTTTATAATAGTAAAGGGACCTAAGTACTAGGTGTTAAACTTCTTAGATAGTTAGCTAGTTGTTAGGTTCTTTGTCTAGAGCAGCACTTGCTTACCTTTAGCAAAGTGTCTATCTACCCACTTAGTATTATACTAACAAGAATTGCTCTTCTAGGCATACTCTAAGCTATCCTTTGCTACTACCTACAGTTTATGCTACTACTCTAGCTATCTAATTACCTGCTAGCAGAGGTCTAGTGCCTTTCTACTGTCTACCTAGGCCTTTAGAGGACAGTGTAACTAGTGCTTATCTAGAACTCTATTAAAGCCCTAAGAGTTAATCCTATATACTACCTTAATAGAGGATTTACTATGCGCTAAGTAAGCTTTTAAGTTGTATATATACTCTGTGTATAGCAATAAGTCTACCTAGTTATTCTGTTAATAGTTTATATAGATGCGCAGGTAAGTTTCTAACTTCTAGTTTTAGTGCTCTGTCTGCCTAGTAGTCTGTAGGTAAAAGGCTGTACTAAGGCAGTAGTTAATCTTTAAATAATAGTAGATGTTCGACTAGAATCAACTAGTAAACACTAACCTGTAGTCTAATATTAGAGTATTAGAGGGACTATGTTTAAGAAAGCACTGCCTAAGCAGTAGTTTAGCTACTCTCTAAGACGTAACTATCTTAGTTATATGTAGATACTAGACATACATACTAAACCTATTAACTAGAACTAGGATTAAGTTGTGCTTATTTCTCTAGTTGTTCTTTAACATTAGTAGGTCTGTTACAAAGTCTAAGAAGTAATGCTACTAGGGTATATTAGGTACTAGGAGTAGGACTAGCAGCCTCTATAGCTTATGCCTGCAGATCTTATTTAGTTAGCACGCTGCATAACGCTAAACGTACTTATATACATCCTTCTTTAGATTTAGCTAATAGTACTTTTATTTTAATAGCTAGGTAGTCTTCTTACAACTATAGTAACCTCTTATAAGGTTATTATAGTTCTTTATAAGAATAGTTTAGCAAAGAGTTACATCTTAAGGAATCTACACTTTCCTACTCCTACGCAGGATCCTACTAGAGTTAACCTCCTAGTAGTAGTAACTCTAAACTACTTTGCCTACTTTCTAACTTATTAGCAACTTATAAGGAGCGTCCTGCTCCTAAACATGTCTAATATAGTTAGTTAGGTGTTTTAGGGTATTTAGGGCGTATACAGATTTACCTTACACAGTATTATTTACAAGATAGGTAAGTAACCTAACTTGTCTATTAAGGTTATAGAGGAGAGCTTCTGTAATGTTAAAGCTAGGTTCCTAAGCTTTAAATAAATTAGATTAACTCTAGCTGTCTTAGCCTATAGATAGCTAGTTAAGAGCTAAGAGAGACGCATCTCTAGTACCTGTTAGTAGGTAGAATTCCTTAGGGGCGGTTTTAAAGAGTTGCTAGGATCCCTTAGGACCTCTACTAGGGCCGCCTATTGCCCTAGTTGCCTGTTTAACTTTTTAAGCCTTAGACTTCTAGATAGTCTATATTTAAAGCTTCTATTAGAGCGTTAGTAGCATAGCATTATATAATACCTGCTACTCCCTAATAACTAGTCCCTTTGCATAATCTAGACGCCTTAATAGGCTATCTACAGGGTTTTCTAGTCCTAGCTTATACTTAACTTTAAAGTTGTACCTAGCTAGCTCCTCCGCCTAGTGTGCTTGCTTAGGGGAGAGCTTCTTTGTAGTTATAAAGTACTGCAGGTTGTTATAATTAGAGAGTACTTAGACTGTTAACAAGGCGTGCTTAAGGTAGTATTGCTACTACCTAAACGCCTTAACAATTCTAGCTAATTCCTTATTATAGGTGTGCTATCTAATTAATAGACCTTAGAACTTCTTACTCTAGAACGCTACTAGCTTCTAGTATTGTTTTATTAGTACTTCTAATAATTGTAGTTGCAGTAGTATAGCAGCTATAGCAAAGTCTAACGTGTTAGTAAGGACTATAATTAGCTTAGTAGGATTAAAGTGCTGTAGTATAGGTGCTTTAGTAAACTTCTTTAAAATAGTAAGAAAGGCCTAGTATACTTTCTCTAGCCAACTCTATAGTTTGTACTATCTTGTTAGACCTTTTTAGGTTTTCGCTAGCGTTTTCTTCCCCCTCTTTATTAAAGTAGAGCCTCCTAGCTCTAACTCTAGCCTCTAGGCAGAGGTTATATAGTCTACTAATAGGTAGACAATTCTAGAGTAGTTAAAGATAAACCTTTAATAAAAGTTAGCAAAGCTAAGAAACACTTAGATGTTCTTATATCTCTTAGGCTCTAGCTACTCTTAGATTGTTTGCACGCAGATAGGATCTATAACTACGCTACTAGGCGTAATAATAAAGCCTAGGAACTTAACTAACTTTGTTATAAAGAAGCTTTTGCTTGCCTTATAGAACAACCCCTATTTAATAAGTTAATTAAGGATCTCTTTAATATAGGCTTAATAATCCTACTTATGCTCTAAGTATATAAGGATATTATCTAGATACACTACACAGGTACAGTCTATAAGACCCCCTAGAGCTCTCTAGATATAGGATTAGAACATTGCTAGAGCATTTGCTAACCTAAAAGGTATAACTAGGTACTTAAAATAGCTATACCTAGTCTTAAAAGCTGTCTTCTACTTATTGCCTTCCTTAATCTAGAGCCTATAACAGGCATTACGTAGATCTAGCTTAGAGAAAATAGCAGCCTTTAATAGCCTATTAAGCATCTCATTTACAAGGGGAATAGGATACTAGTTCTTAATAGTAACCTTGTTAAGGCCTTTATAGTCTATACAAAGTTATAGTGTACTATTAGCTTTTAGCATAAATAGGATAGGTGCTCTAGCAAGAGACTTACTTAGGCAGATCTAACCCTTCTTCTAGGCTGTATTAAGGTAGGCTTATAGTATTTCTAACTCCTTCTTAGAGAGGTTATAGATAGGCATATTTAGTATCTTACTCCTTAGCTTAATGTTAATAGAGTGATTATAATCTTAATGCAGTGCTAATACACTAGACTAGTGTTTGCTAAATGCAAACTACTTATAGTATAGCTCTAAAGGAACATGTTTAAGCTTCTTTAGGTTAGGTTTATTGTCTGCAGGATAAACTAAAAGATAGTCCTTATTGCTATTTAGGAAGACTTAGGCTATGCCTGTAGGCAGCATCCTAGAGCTTTAAGAGAGCTTATAGATAATACTTGCTACTATGCACTTACTTATAGCTTTAGAAAGCTATAATAGATCTAGATACTGCGCAACGCAATACTAAAGGTAGTTAACAACTTTAAGCATTTTATTCTAGAGCTAGAAAAGTTCCTTATTATAGAGGTATTCTGTGTTAAGGACAGCGTCTCTGCTTAGCCCCTAGGCTAGTAGTTGTCTACTGCCTTTCTAGTTATTTCCTAAAAGGTTGTTAATTGTCTCCTCTAGGACTTAGTAGACTAGGTTACCTAGGTGCATTAAGTATACCCTTTCTCTTAGTTCTATAGAGTAGAATAGATTCTATGTAGTAGTAATATATACTCTCTCTGTGTTATTAGAGAACTACTTATATATGCCTTTAGAGAAGCAGATATATAGGTTAGCAGATGCTAGCTATAAGTAGCCTAGAACTAGGTTGTATCTCTTAAAGGTAGCTAACTAGAACTCTTGCAGTCCTATAGATTTAACTATACTATTGCTGTCTAGGCAATTAATAGTTGAATTGTAGGATTGTTAGATGTCTAGATAGTTGCTATTAAGGAATGTAGCTACTAGCCTTTAATAGAATAATTTATGTTCTAGGTAGAGGTTATCTACTACTTGCTAACTAATAAGGTTTAGCTCTACTCCTAAGTTGTAGAGGGCTTAGAGCGGTGTTAGAGACCTATTAGGGTCCTAGAGGAATATAGTAACTGCAATACAGGTTTGTCTCCCTCTAGTTTTAGGCCCTAGTTGTGGTTAGGATAAGTTAGCAACTAGAGCTTGCCTTTTCCTACCTCTTCTCTTAACTAGGAGTTCCTGTTGTTACTTCTCTTATAGTAGGAGTTGTGGCTACTATAGTTTTTCTAGTAGCTCTTTTAGTTGCCCTAGTCTTTGTTTTAACCCTAGCTATTATTGCTGTTATTAGACTAGGTAGCCACTAGGGTGCTATTGCCCTAGCTATAAGATAGTGTGCCCCTGCAACTAGCATGCCTCTTATTTCCCTTTTAATTAGGAGATGTAGCGTGCCTCTTGCTATAGTTATTATTATTATTTTTGTAAGTAGCTAAAGGGTAAGCTGCTATCTCTGCGTTACAGAGAGCTTGTTTAAACCTCTACTATTGCTAAATAATGTCTAGGTTGCTGTTACGCTAGATTTCTTGCTAGAGGTAAGGCAGGGTTTTAGACTATACAAAAGCAATTTTAAAGTTATAGTTATTAGTACTATAATTAAACCTAAAGAAGCTGTGCAGTAGTAGTAACTTCTAACAATTTAATAATATTAAGAAGGTGTTAACTATATTACTGTCTTTCTACTTAATGTTAAAGAACTTAGTGTAGTTCTTATACTTAGTAAGAACAAGGTCTTACACAAGTCGCTCCTTTTCTACCTTAAGGTTAGACTATAATTAGATTAATCCCTAGTTAATCTGTTGTTAGATTAGTTTGCAATAAATGCTAAACTAAATAGTACTTATAGCCTAGTAGGTTCTTGTAATAGAGTCTTCTAGTACTTAGGCGTATTAGAAGGCTGTCTTAATATCCTTAATCTACTAGTCTACTGGCTGTAGAGATAGAGCTCTGCTCTTAGTACCTAGCTTAGGTTTAGGTTAAATGTTGTTTAACACTTAGATAATCTTTCTAGCCTTATTAAACGCTAGCTAGTTAGGTTCTAGCTAGTTCCTGCTCTTAGTTAAGCCTAGGGCTTGTAAGGCTTAGTTGATCTAGTTCCTTTAGATAGCTAGTTTAGCTTTAGTAGCTCTAGCAAGTTCTGCCTTAAAAGGATTCTTAAAGAGTTGCTTAACAAATAAAGGCTGGCCTATAGTTAGAATAGCTACAGGTTTAACCTAGAGCGCTCTAGTAGCGGCTAGAAGGTTTGCATTTAAACTAGTTGTTAGGTTTATCTAATTTAGATAGGATAGCATATCTGTTAGAGGGCTAGTAGGGCTATAAGCCTATTTGTCTCCTAATTCTATAGGACCTAGCGCTTAGTTATTTAATGTACTAGGCGTTGTGTTAGCCCTAGGTATACCTAGTAGTAACAAGTTTGCTACTACGTTGTGTATAGGATACCTCTAGGCATGTGTTAAGTTGCTACTAGGGCTAGGCTGTTGCAAGCCTAGTGCGTTGTTATTACTAGCAGCATGTTAGCAACGTTAATTTCTAACTATTGTAATAGGTGTAAAAAAAATTTGAGATCTCCTAACTACCTCTTCTAAGAGGGAGTATAAAGGATTTGAATTGTAAGAGCACTGTAGGCAGGTAAGAGATAGGACAAAACGTATAGTATTAGATAAGATAAGAGACAAATCCTTAGAGGTTAAGCCCCTAAGGATTTAGAGGAATATATACGTGTGTGTAGGCTCTAAGAGGTAACTATAATCACCCTAAGGTGTTCCTAAGAGTTAGCATACCTAAGGTAGAAAGCCCCTAACAAAGATAGTCTTTTAGACAAGATTTAGACTCTATAAGTAGCTAGTAACACTATTTAGACTTGCTAACGCCCTAAGTACATTTTAACAGTACATTAACTAGGTCTTAAGGGAGTACCTAGACAAATAGTGTTCTGCCTATATAGAGAATATATTAATCTACTCTAACAGTACCTGAAAGGAACAAAAGGCTAAAGTTAAGGAAATTATCTAGAAATTAGGAGCTACAGAGTTGCACCTTAATATAGAGAAGAGTAAGTTCCCTATTAAGAAAACTAAGTACTTAGGATTTATTATTAAAGCTAGTAAGGGCATCTAGATAGATTCTGTAAAAATTGCTCCTATAAAGTTATAAGAACTTTTAAAAATAGTAAAAGGAATCTAGAGCTTCCTAGAATTTGTAAACTTCTACTAACAGTTTATTAACTAATTTTTCCAACATGGCTAAGCTCCTTACTTATCTAACAGGAAAAAATGCAATCTTAAAATAGAGAGAACTCTAGCAACAAGCCTTAAATGCTATAAAAGCTGTATTTACTAAGAAACTAGCACTTATAAACTTGAACCTAGATTTAAAATCAGTGCTAGAGTGTAACACATTAGAATAGGCAATAGAAGGGGTATTATCTTAATATAGAAAAGACAAGGTACTTTGTATAGTAGTATACTTCTTAGCTATAAACTCTAAAGTAGAAGTAAACTACACTATTTACAATAAAGAAATGCTAGTAGTAATTAAGTGCCTCTAGGAATAGAGTATAGAACTAAAGTAGGTAAAAGAATTTATAGTTGTTATAGATTACAGGAACTTAGAGTATTTCTATAAAGCCTAACTTCTCTTAGAAAGACACGTGTAATAGTTAAGCCTTATTAGCTAGTTTAACCTTACTTTTGCCTACAGGCCTAGCAAAGTTAACAACTAGGCAGATACGCTCTTAAGGAAAGAGAAGGATATCTCCCTATCTACAAGAAATAAAAGGACTAAGACTAGATAGTTCTAACTATTAAAACTATTTGCACAAGTAGTAAGGCCTAGCGTAGTAGGCAACTCTGCTAATAATATATAAGTTTTCTCTTTAGAACTATATAGAGCAGACCAACTCCTCCCTACAACATCCTAGAATAAAGAATTACAGTAGAACTACTATTAAGAACTAGACTAAGAGTATATAGAAACGCTTCTAGTTAAAAACCTAGAACTATATAATAGCATTAAGGAATTTAAGACAATTTAGGAGAACGCTACTAAAAATAATAAAACTTACTAACTTACTAAGTTGTCTATCTCTTTAGAAGCCTAGAAGTTTCCTGCATAGCTTAACCTTAAAGTTTCCCTCTCTAAGTGCTCTATAGACAATAGAGACTAACTATACTACTATAAGAGAGTATAGGTCCTAAACTCTAACACTCTTAAGACTAGGATTATTAACAATGCCTATTACTCTCTAATTACAAAATATCTAGAACAAGGAAACATGTATGCAATCCTCTCCTAAGCCTACTTCTAGCTAGAGATGTTAACTGCCTTACGCTAGTATATAGAAAACTGCAACATCTATAGAAGGACAAAGCTATAGAGGAAACTAAAGTAGAGACTTCTTAAACCTCTCTCTTTGCCTAATAGAATCTAGAAAGAAATCTCTATAGACTTTATAATAGACCTACTTAAAAGTAATAGTAGCTGTAACCTTATAGTTGTTATAGACAGACTCTCTAAAAACATTATCTTAGTTCCTCTACTAGACCTATTAGTAAAGATAGTTACCTGTGCATTTATATCTAATATAATAGCTTACTATTAGTTACCTAATGTAATTGTCTCTAATAAAGGAACATAATTCCTTAGTAACTTCTAGCAGGTAATATATTAACTTCTAAAAATTGTATAAAGACTTTCTACAGCCTTCTACTCTTAAACTAATAGGAGTACTAAATATATAAACTCTATAGTAGAAGCCTACTTAAGAGCCTACATTAACTAGGCCTAGAATAATTAGTCTACTTAGGTGCCTATAGCCTAGATTGTAATTAAAAAATAGATAGCTACGTTTACTAGCTTTAGCCTTTTCTTCCTCTAGCATAGTTACAATGTAGATCTAGTCTAGGTAGACTTTAACTTAATAGCAGAGTTATTACACTAACATATAAAAGAACCTACTAGAGCTATAGTAAGCATAGTATAGAAGTTTACTAAATTAATCAACTTTATTAAAGCTTAGATAGCAGAGGCTTAGTAGATACAAGAAAGGCAAGCTAATGCATACTAAAAGGAAGCCTCTTAGCTGAAGGTTAGGAACAAAGTCTAGTTAAAGCTAGGAAACTAGTTCTTAAATAGCTAAGCAAGTAAGAAGCTAGATTAGAAGAACTAGAAGTTCATAGTTATAGAAGTTGTCTTAGTATATAATATTAAGCTAAATGTTAATAGTAAAGTCTACTCTATCTTCTATGTTAACTAGCTTAAGTTGTGCCTACAGGCCCCCCTTTATAGACAATTGAACAACAACCCTTAGCCTAGCCCCCTAGTTATTACTAACAACAATAGTACGTCTTCTAAAGAATAGAAGGTTAAATCTATCTATAGAGAATAATAATTTAGAAGGAGAAGTAAAAAACACAAATACTTAGTACAATAAGGGGGCTATGCTAGTAAAATATAGGAGAGGGAAGATGTTTATAAAGACCTAGAGGCCTTAGACAGATAGCTAACTACAACAAGGAACAGAAGAGATAGGAATAAGAACTTGCTTCTAGGATTCTAGTTAGAATCCTTAAGGGGGCATAACTAGCTTTCTTACTCCTAATAGGAGAAGGGGGGGGAGAAGAGCAGGAGGAGGAGACATGCATAAGCAAGGAGGAGAGACACTAGTTTATTAAGGAGATTATTTATTGCATTAGCCTATCTTAAAGGATAGACTGCTCTAAATAAAGTGTTGTTAGATAACAAGCTTAGGAATAACTAAGAGATAGATTATTAATTTATATATAGGTATCTACTTAGGTTACTATTTATATGCTTATTAAGCGTCCTGTGCTTCTATTAGCTAATTACTTAGGATACTTAATATAGGCAATCTACCCATTGTATACGTAGCATAAGCAAGGAGAGATTTAAATCTATTAGTAAGTTGGCCTAACCTTAGTTAGAGTAGATCTAGGTGAGCTAAGCTTCTAGTAAGTAGATCTAGCGTTTAGTAATGTTGCAACACACCTCCTAGGCAACTTAAGCATATAAGACTTGCCTATTTAGAAGCTTACACTATTTTTGTTAAGGCGTGCGTTATATATGCTAAGGAATTATTAAGTAAGCTTCCTATAACACTAATCTATTGCTTGTCCTACCTTCTGTTTTTAGTATAACTCTAAGCTATAGTTAAGGTTAGTACTCTATAATTAATCTACACCTATGTCTGCTACTTAAATGCTAATACCTATAGAAACATTCTGCTGTGTAGCAGGCGCACACTGCTGCTATGTCTGCTACCTACTCTGCTACCTACTTGCGCTTCGCCTCGCTTGTTATCTCTTCCCGCTTAAGCTCTCTAAGCTTATTGCTAGCTTCTCTCCTAGGCTTGCTACCCTACTAGCTGTTGCTATTGCTGCTGCTATGCTCTTTCTCTGCGTCGCTGCTCTGCTTGCCCTTACTCTTGCCCCCTTGCACGCTGTCTCTGCCTCCTAGCTCTAATAAGCATATAGCGTCCTCACTCTCTACTCCTACCTCTAGCGCCTATAGCGCCTAAACAGCCTAGCGTAGTAAGTCCTGCCTAGGGTGTATTAATAGTGCTGTTGCTAGTTGTTTAGACAGGCAGTGCTTTAATTACTTAAGTAGTAGCTCCTGCTGCTAGCGCTGCGCCTCTAGGCACAATTACAACGCCTAGTAAGTAATCTTCTCTCTCTTTTATTTGTTAATTACTTACTAATCTGTGTAGCCTCCTGCTTGCCTTCTCTAAGGCCTATAAGCTTTTAGTAGCTCTGTAGGCTAATTATTAGCCTATAGACTTAGCTCTTAAGAAACTAAGAGTTAAGTTTTATGCAGTGTTAGTAGTAGCTAAGGCCGCAGTTGTTGCTTATAGCCTTCCTCTCCTACCTGCCTCCTCTGCCTCTGCCTCTAAGGATAAGCTGCCTCTGCCCTCTCTTGTTGCTCCTGCTGCTGCTGCCTCTGCTAACTAAATCTGCGCTCTTAGTAGGCGCTTTAAGCAGACTGCTAGCAAGCTTATTAATAAACTTGTTAATAAGTTTATTAGTAATCTGCTTAATTGTAGTTAGATTAGGCTTTAGGCTATAGAGCTTTGCTCTTTAATAATACTTTGTTCTCTCTCCTAATCTATATGTGTACCTGTGTCTTGCTCTTCTATAACTGTTATAATTATATCTTTAAGATTAAGCTAAGCTCTAAATCTCTTAAACTATTGCCTTAATAGATTTTTTGTTAACCTATCTGCTAGCATGCTATTAGTAAGGAGGTAGAGCGCTTTAAACGTACCTGCAGTATGCTTCTATCTTAACTATATATTCTATATATCTATGTAGCACAGCTATGTTGTTATGCACTTATTCTCTCTAAATACTAGTCTAATTATTTGCTAGTTGTTATAGAAGATTATCTAGGCAGCTCCTAGAATTAGTGTAAGTTTAGTAAATAGCTGTTTAAGTGCTATAGTCTCTTTAGCAACGTGCTTAAGTGCTAAGAGCTTTGCCTTAGTAGTTAATCTAGTGATAGTAGCCTGCTAGGACACCTTCTATACTATTAGCCTACTAAAGAGCATTATAAGGTACCTATAAGAAGATTGCTAAGTCTTAACATTATCTGCAAATAACGTGTTACTGTAAATAAGCAGCTTAGCTCTACTGTGCCTGCTGTATTAGATTAACTAATACCTAGTTTAGTATAAGTAGACAATTGTCTAGTGTACTACTTTAAAGTGCTCCTTGCTTAGATTAGTAAGGTATAGAGATAGTTTAGCTACTGCAAATGCTATATCTAGTTATAGTATATAGCACCAATCTAACTCTTTCCTAATAGCTCTTAATATCCTGCTTAGTAGCTTCTCTAGTGCTCTTTACTAGATCTACAGTAGGGAGCGGGGTATGTAGAAAGAGTCTAGTTTTATTAAGGTTGAACTTCTTAGTAATTTTGTTAATATACTTGTTATAAACAAGTGTTATTATTCTTTATTCCTAGTTCCTAAGTACTCTAATATTAAGAAACTATTGTACTAGACCTTGCTCTTTAATTATATAGGCTGCAGCAATTATATTAACAATGTGTTTTGCCTTAGCAATCTAGGTAGAGTAGTATATTACTAGTATATTATCAACATAGAAGAGCAGCAGTATCTAGCAATTACTACTAAAGAATAAACAAGGCTCTTCTTTAGATGCTACAAGCCTAGTTGCTTTTAGTGTCTAAGAGAGCTCCTTATACTATAGGAGAGGTAAGTCCTTTAACCTATACAGTGCTTGTTTAAGCTAAACACATTTCCTAGGTATCTTATACCTATCTAGTAGCTTATAGGTTACTACTAGCTAGTAATCCCTGTAGGCGTGTAGGAAGGCTCTAACAATGTTATACTACATAATTTCTAGGTTAAATTTAGCTATAATTGCTATAGCAGTTCTAAAGGATCTAGTAGTAAGCGTTGCTGCGTAGGTAGACTAGATTGTGTTAATAACTTAGAGATCCCTATGTACTACTATTCTTGCCTTACACTTAAGAAAGTAGCTATTCTAATCTAGTTTGTACGTGAATACCTATTTAAGTAGCAGTAGCTTATTATTTCTAGTAAGTAAATTAATTACTTTCTAGGTACCTGTGTTATGCAGAGTAGTAATCTCCTTCTCTATAGCTTGCTTAAATAGCAGTCTATATAGGTAAGAGAGTAGATCTCTCTATTGTTGTAGTAGGTTTAAGAGTTAGTCCCTGTGTAGCTGTTAAGCTTAGTTTAGAACTAGCAGCTGCTCCTTCTTCTTTGCTAATGCTCTTATTACAGCATGTACTGTTTTAAGCTTAGTACTAGTTAATCCTAATAGAATTAACTTATCTAATAGGATGCTTTCTCTATAATCTGTCTAGCAGTTATATAGAAGAAAGTAAGCCTCTAGTATATTACTTCTAGGATCCTCTAGATCTAGATAGCGTAATCTTCTGCTTCTCCTTACTAGTTGTAAGCTTAGAATTAGTACTGCCTCTAATTAATCTAAGTCTTCTATAGTAGCTATGTTGCCCTTAACACTTAGAGCTACAGGAGCAGCGCTCTTAGAGTACATAAGTGTAGCGTTATGTTGCCTAGATCTCTCTAATCTTACTCCTCTTAGTAGGCTTGCTCCTCTAGGTAAGTATTCTTCCTAGGGGCTGCTAGGTTGTGCAAAGCTAGGCTTAGGTGTAAGCTCTAGAGTTCTTAAGCCTAAATACTCTAGATTCTCTGCGTAGATTCCTTATAACTTACTAGCCTTGTTTATTACTTATGTAGGAGATGTTCCTTATTTAGTATAATCTACTAGCTAGCAAGGTAGTTAATTATTATCTCTTAGATCCTTACCCCCTAGCTGCTACTAAGAGTAACCTAGATCTTTAGTGCCTGCCTGCTTGTAGGCCGCTGTGTAGAGCTAATTAAAAATACTTTTCAATGCTTCTCTTGCATCCCTAACCTTATTCTTATGCAATAGATCTATAATTAACTTAAGCTCCTCTTGTAGATACTCTACTGCTTCGTTCTCTTTATAGAATAAGCTCTTATTAAAAGTAATGTTGCGCGTAGTTATAACCTAATTAAGCTTTAGAATCTATATCCTATATATATTAGACGCTCTATATCCTACTAGATATCTAATATAGCCCCTTAGGGTTACTTTAAAGCCCTGCTTATTACGCCTAGCTGCTTGTTCCTTGTTTAGGGGATATGCTTAGCATCTATAGGCATAAATTCTACTCTAATCTAGCTAGAGATCTACTAAGTAGTAACAGATTTACTCTAGTTAATAGTACTTAAAGTACTGTTTAAACTAATTATCTAATACTGTATTAGGAGCGATTAACCTGTAGCTATAAGATAGGATTATATTGTATAGCTACGTAGCTACTTCTACTACCTCTAGCTAGAGCTTTGCTAGTAGGTTAGCCCTGCTCCTTATCTTAATTAACTTAGTAATAATCTCCTGCCTAGCTTTTTTTGCACCTCTATTTAGCTTGTGTGTATATGTTAGAGTGCTCTAGATCTTAATACTGTAATCCTCTGCCTATACACTGAATCTTAATTAGCTACGCTATAGTAATGTAGCGACGTTATTATTCTAGAGAATTATAGATATATAGAGCTTATATTATATGCGTAGAATGCTTACAAACTTCTTAAATACTCTTATAATCTTATCTAATAACTTAGCATAGATTAGGTAGGTATAGATCTTTCTACTGTACTTATCTTTAATTAGCAATATCTATACCTCTTCTAGACAACTCTTAGGTATATTAAAGAGATCCTACGCGATCAGCTAGTATAGCTAGAGTAATTATTCTTTTAGCCTCCTAGATATAACTTAGCTAGCATAAGTTATAGTATAATGTTTACACTACTAGTGTAAGGTTCTATTAATCTTTATGTTTTAGGCGTTCTTTACAAGTGCCTAGAGCGCTGTAGGTCTAAGATGCCTAGCTTAGGCATGCTATAGATCCTTATTGTTAGATCTAGGGTAGGTAGTCTACAATCTAAGCTTCTAAGTAGATAGAGTTACGCTTATTACAACTAGATAGATTAACAATAGCTTATATTCTATAAAAGTAAGGTTATAATAGCGCGTTAGAGTAGCTAATACAACGTTCTTTTGCAGTAAGCTAATACGCAGTATTAAATCTAATCCTAAGTACTATACACCTGCCTTCTTTAATTAAGCTTCTAACATAATATTAACGTGAAATCTCTCTACTATAGCAATATTTTAAAGGATTAGATCCTCTGTATGTTCTCTACTTGTTCTATTTAGCGCTTTCTAGATTACTCTAGTGCTAGTTCCTAAGATTAGGAAGGATTAGGTGCTGGCCTCTACACAAGTAAGCTTCTTAGCCTTCTAGAAAGTAGTAGGGTTAATAAGCTTAAGCTTGTTAACTAAGTAGAGTGCTGCTCTATTGTTAAGAATAGTGCTGTCTAATAGGGGATAAGCGTTAAAATTTATAGTTAAGTAGATTCTATGTTCTATAGATTAAGGTCCTATTAAGTTAGGGTCTATTAGTGCTGCCGTAATTAATCTAAGGTAGTTGCTACTGCTTGTTGTCCTATTACTATCCTTTATCTAGCCCTTCTTAATGACCTTGTTCTTCTAGTCCTTGTACTTGGGTTTGTTGAAGCGTTTCAGAATCTCTTTCTTAACTTAATTACTAGGGATGAATAGTTTACTAGTAAGAGCTCCCTCTAATAGGTTATAGTTAATTGGTTTCTAGAAGTGTAATTGTCTACATAGGCAGTTAATCCTTACTTAGTTAGGTTAGTTGTTTAATGTTAACTATGTCTAAGCTAGTTAACCTATAGTAGCGAACACCCTACCTAAGCTATAGGAAGTTTAAACAAAGTGCTCTTAAAGGAGACCTAAATGCACTCTGCTAACTTTATCTAGAGTAAGCGTCTTGTTACCTAGTACTAAGCTCTAGATAGTAGACTATTGCATAGCCCTAGACTAGTTAAGTGCTATTTTTATTAAGGAGTCTAAGAAGTTGTGTACTGCAAGCTCGCCCTCTACGTTAGTAATTTTAAGAGCTTTAGCCTTGCTGTATAGGAGGTTCTATTCCTAGTGCTACTTCTTAGGATTCTAATAACCCTGCCTAGCCTTCTAGAGATAAGCTTAGTAATAGGCGCGTACTAAGTTCTTCTTACTAGTGTTAAATAGAGCTAGCCCCTTCTTTAGCACCTTAATTAGAGCTTAGAGAATTAACTTCTTTTCTTTAACAAGCGTTATTATAGCTAGAGTTAAGATTGCTAGGTCTACTATAGTATTAACCTAAGTCTATATATTCTGCAAGCGCGTAGAC
>SATY01000800.1:0-17706 GCA_004335155.1 Ascochyta viciae
GGTGATGATGTTATGAGGTTATGATGATTTTGCATGAGAGATGAGTTGGGTTGGGTTGGGTTGGGTTTATTCGTATCAAAGCGTGCTGGAAATCTGTGTTCCTTCACGTGCTACAACTTCGCTCGAACTTTCTTTCATTGTTACAGCATCTCTCTCTTCTTTTTACAGCGAATCCATTCCCACGCCTGATAGATCACCGCTTCATTATCAAAAGTCATCCCGAAGATACCACTACATCGAAGTAAACCCCCCTCCCTGCCAACAAAAACAACCACCACCACCAACTCCTATTCACTTCCCAACCGTACACGGAAACGTTTACTGCTACTCCCTCCCCAGAAGCCGAACTCGAAGAGCCGGCCTACGTCGACCCTTTCTGGTATATTGGGTGCAGCAGTAACGGTAGTTGCGTTCCATGCACGCGGTGTGCGAGGAATTCGTGGATTGAAAACCGCAGAGAAGCAACATGAAATTTCAAGAGACCAACTAACAGCACGAGCTGGAAAAAAGAAAAAGGGGCCTCCGAACTCGCTCACAGATTCACCAGCCTCTCCTGACAACCGTCGAGCGTATACTCCAACACCCCACCCTTAAACTCCTGCAATCTCACCAAGTTCCCAAGGCTCCCACGCTTCACTACCAGTCCGCGCGTCATTGCCCAGACAGAACCCGGTGGTGGGCTTCCTACGCATCGTACCCCGATCGGGAACTTGGTCTAGACTCTCAGTTTGTGCTGTGACGACCTGGTGACGGGCTGGATCTAGGTCCTGCGGCGTGCGGAAGCGGGTGGTGTGCTGAGGTGTGGAGGTGCGTGTGTGAAATTTCACGGCGCGTAGGGGTCCAGTCGTACTATCGGGGATGGAGTGAGGGTTTGGCTGGGGTTGGGGTAGCTGGGCATAAGCAGGTGGTGGAGCTTGGATGGGCAAGTGTGTGGTGAGTGGCGAAGGGGCGGAGGGTGTCAAGGGCGCTAAGGAAGGAGGTGATGCTTGGGTATAGTGATGCGGTCGCTTCGGAGTGGAATTGTTTGCTTACTCTCGAAGGGAGCTGCGGTCTTGGAAGCTCGTTTGTAAGGGTAGGGGACGTCTTCCCGTACGGTGTTTGTCAGATCTGTGTGGCTGTCTTCGGCGCGTTTGTTAAGTGATGGGAGGCTGACGTGGATGCGGATGTTTCTGTATACATGTTGCCATATCTGGTTGCATAGCTCGGCTGGAAGACGTAACAGCGGTTAATAATGTGCGTTTTGTGCTGGGATGTGTCTGGGTCTGCCGTCAATAGTGGCCAACGTCTACCATCGCTGGTGCTACTCACATCGCACCAAAAGAATTGACTTTTGGGTCGTACAGATGTGGCACAACGTAAGAGTCGAATGTAGGAATTCTTTGACGTTTAGTTAATGAAACTGACAGCTCTTCACCATCCCGCTTCCGTTTTCCGAGTGCCATGCTGATTCGTTATGTGATTTTTGTGTTGGCTCTTAACGATTTGAACGAAACGTGAACAAGAAACGAGAGGGCTTTTGTATAAAGCACAAGCTAAAAGAAGAATTTTCAAGACAGCAGATGCCTGAAAAGTCGATGAACCAAGGTGCGCCTGTCCACATGGGGATGGATGCCCAGCATTGCTGCCTTAGAAGCCACTCAGACAGGGGGACGTCTTGTTTCAATCTCACGCTGTTCTCGTTCAACATGCTCCAGCTCGCGCTTATCCTCAGCTACACGATTGGGAAAAATCTGACTCAGAGACTGATTGAGCAGAACAGCCTTCATCGAAACTTGGAGCTCCACGACACGAGCTTTTTGTACGTCATCACCAAACCGTCTCTTTGTCGATCTGTCGAAGATGGCGATGTGGGTGAGGCCTGTCTGCAGACCATGTTGCTGGAACGAGCGTAGAAACCCGGGGAAATTGTTTTTCTCATCGTCCCAGATTAAGCCTTCCATCCTCGCAGCACGTATCACCTGCGCCACGCCGTTGGGCCTGTCGTATCTGATCATCGTACCAGTGTAGTTGCTGTTGTCTTCGACCACAAAACCGATCAATAGAGTGAGTCCTCGCAGTCTTTCGAAGCGCTTAATCAAATCAGAACATCTCGCTGGACTCCAAATGCGATTGTGGTGTTTGATACCAAAGCCAAGTCGGACGACGAGATTGCGCATTCGTCTCACGCAGATCTGTTGCGATGACGCAAGTATGTACAGATCGATACTGCCCCCAACAAGGAATATCGCAGATGTGTAGAATATTTCGATGATCTCGGCCCAGAACTTTTTGCTCACAATCGGCCAGAAGAAGGGTGTTCGCTTGTCGTCCGAAGAGCGTTTGCTTTCATTTGGACAGCACTCCGGCCACTTGGACGAGTCCAAGGGTGGTTCGACTTCTTGACATAGAACGTATCTGAAGCCGTAGTTTCCTGAAAGTTTGACCTTTTGGTCAACACATGCTGGTTCGGCATGTACAACCAGATCGGCGTAGGCGTAACTCCAGATCCTGTCACGCAGCTGTCGAGGAAGTTGAAGCAAAGACGATGTTTTTTTGTCTATTATCTCTGTCATTGTCACTACCGAAAAGATAATTGGAGGAATGTGTAGGTGATGGTATGGTTAATGTGTTGTAATTATCGTACAGTAATGTTGCTGCCTAGCGATGATGTACGTCTTAGCCAATACAACGTGATCGTTGGCTCGTGAAAATCCACGCCCTATCACTGTTGCGTATCTCGGCCTTGCCTGTTGCACACCAGTCTCGCATTGTGTGTAGATCACTGTACGCCGATCTGTATCATTGTTCTGATATCAAGTGCACGCACATTCCAAGACCTCCAGATACCGTACATGTGCATATGTGGAAAACATATAGCACTCTACTCCTCTGTTCCACTCAGACGCCTCGAGAGTCGTCGAGGATGATGTTCAAGCAATGCATTCTTGATAGCTTCTTCAAGTGAAACAAGGTCTGACGCGCTCGGCTTGGAGTTTCCGTTCAAAGGAAGAACCCTACGCCAAGGCCAAATGCTAAGGCGGACGTCAACCGCTATTTTATCTGGGTTCAACTTATGTTGCTGGAAGGATTGAATAATCCGTGGCATGCCGCTGCCCTTCCAATGTGCGCTGCGCATAATATCAGGGTCGGAGAGGAGGGATATCGGACCAAAGTCAAAATCAAGTGATAGGCGGATCCCTTGTAGGTTCTTCACGGTTCCCACCAGTGCTGATGTCAAGGTGTATCCCCGAGGGTCTCCGCGATACATCCAGTGTTCCGATGAAACCATGAGCTCGAGGTACCGGACCTGGGCAAGGCATGCATGAGCCGACCTGAGAAAGGCACGGAGCACGTTGTAGCTATCTTCCGTGTTGAACACAAGCGTCGCGGAGGATTGAAATGACGCAGAGGCCTCCCACCAAAACTGCTTGCTCACCAAGGGTATAGAGAACAGTGGCGTATTGCGCGAGCATCCACAGGGACGAGAAGAGCCCTTGTGCTGACAGGCATGGAATCGAAACACGTGGTGTTGAGAGAAACCTTGCTCGATGTGGACGAACTCATCGCCGTATGCGTAGCTCCAGATTTTGTTGCGCAACTCAGCTGGGAGTCGAAGAAGAGGTGATTGCACGGCATTGAGTGCTGCACTAAACGTTCTATTAGTATACATACGGATCATGTTGTCGAACTTTCTTTAGTACTTACATATCGACAAAGGGAGCATCTTGTGGAGACGCAACACTGGGCGCAGTGGCAGCTGCTGAAAGTACATGTTGAGGTCGCTGCTGGGACAGCTTTTGGCGTTTGTTTGGTGGCGTTGCTGATGGAACCTTCGCTCTTGCTCGTTTCTTTGGCGCCATGGTGTGTATATCTTGTCGTGTTCGCTCGCTGTGAAGTAGTATAGTTGTCGCTATGAAGATGACACTTTTCTAGCCTGTAAATGTTGGTGTCACGGTCAAAAGCGTGTTGAGGAGACGAGGTGAATCCTCGTTGTCCCACGCCAAGCAAGCTCTTTCACCTTCACTTGCAGCGGTGAAGACCGCGCTTCACCCACCACTGAGCTCTGCACTGCTAGATGTCTTTCGACATCATATCCATACTAGAACTATACACGAGGGCCGACATGAGAGCTCCTGGCTATGCACCCGTATTCGGTGATCTACCTTAAGTTGATAGATCAACGAAGTAGCATGCTGATAGTGTCGAACCTCACTTGAGATTAGTCTGCATTTGGAGAGCTCGAACAACAACGAAAGCTTCAACACCTTCTGCTGTCTGACATTCGTGCCCCCAACACTTACGAAGGAGCCTCAGTTGGGCAGCTCAAATGTGTATTTCCATAAGCAAACCTTGCAGGCGTATGAAATGCCAGACTGCCAGTACGTGAACGAGATGCTTACTGTCCAACATGAACAGGCTGAAGATCATGCATTTCTGTCTTTCATTAGTAGCTGTATTTGGGAGTGGACGAGAAACGGATCAAGTTAGAGATGCAAGTGCTTGACACCAGAAACCCCTTATACTAAAGAGAAGACGTGAACGAAAGAAGACGTGAACGAAAGAAGACGTGAACGAAAGAAGACGTGAACGAAAGAAGACGTGAACCAAAGCAACTTGCAAGACGCAAGTACAAAACAACACCCTGCAACCTCGTCGAAAGAAGAAGCCACGCAACCAGCCCACAATGCAGCAGAGCCCAGCACCACACCCCAGCAACCCAGAGATCGTCCCATCTGCACATGGACCTACCACCAAGCATCGTGACCGGAATCCGAAAAGCTCAGGCACCGACACGGAAGCACTGCGGGGTCCGGTGAAGCAAGCAAGCAAGCAAGCAAGCCACAAGGCAAATGCAACAACCCTCTCATCTCGCGCAACAAGTGCCAGTATTACCGTGCTTGATTCGACATTCAACAGTCGGCAATCGACATTCGAATATTCGGCACTTACCATCAAGCTGCTTACCTCTCTAATCCAATGCAACACAACACACCACAGCACACCGTCACCAGACAATCACCCCCATCCCCGCGAATGTAACAGTACGTGAATGATCAGGCCACCAACCCGCAACCCATGTCTGTCAGTAATCAACGACAACGACGACGCAATCATCTCCGCTTTTTGATTCAATCCCTCGGCCTTGATTCAATGCCTCGGCTGTGATTCAAGGCAAGTACCTACCCAAGTGTTCGGCGACGCAAAAAGAGTTGGGTTTCGCGATTCCAAACGGAGCGCGCGGAAGCTCGGGGTTCTTGGTATTCAAGATTGCGACCCCGCACAAGGGGCCAGGCAGGTCGCTCCAAGGGACCAGAGTCTTGGAATCGTTGCGGTTTAGTAGCAGGTCTAAGCGAGACCAGATACCCTGTGATTTGACCAATCATTACGCTATCTTAGGTCACCTATCTTTGACATGACGAGCAATCACAATCGATCAGAACAAGTCCATTAGGTATGTTTGCTTGATGCAAGATCTAGTAGCTACTCGAGGCAGCCCCAGACCTTGTCATTGTCTTGTTGACTGCGGCTAATGCGGCCGATCCCTGAAGGGGCTATCTACTCCTCATTCCCATGCACGCCTGAAAGGTTCGGTTCTGGATTGGAGCCAACTCTGGCTCAATGTAGTAAAAGTACAGGTAACGCCTATGATGCTGATGTAAAGAAGTCGGTCAAGTTTACCAACCGACAATATGCACGCTAAAACGCTGGCAAAAATGCAAATGAGTGAGCCGGAAAATGCTCGCTAATCTCCGTGTATGTGACCGTGGAAGAATTGGTACATTGAAGATAATCCTCAGCGGAAAATTGGCTGCTGAGGAACGGGCAGTTGGTTGAACTGATGCGTCTCTGGCCATGCACTATGGTCCATGTACGGCAAAGGGCCGGCTCGACGGTCAGTCATCGGACGACCGAGAGGGTGGTAGTGCATCTGATCGTAAGATATGTTTCGAGCGGGGTTCTGGATGGAAGTTTGAGGTGGTGGTACCAACAGCGTATGCACGCCACGAACCGGACGATAGGGTGATTGCCTCTGGTTCAAGAAGTAAGATGGCGACAACTGCCGCGGTGCAGTGGGGAACGAGGTGCTTGTAGGAGATGAGTTATTCGAGTGTGGGTAGGGGCTGATCTGGCGAGATCGATCCGCAGTGGGAGTGTGGTGGGTCGAGAAGGGAGGCGCAGCCGATGATGTCGGCGTGCTGACCGGTTGCTGCCACTGGACGGGTGGTGGGTATACCATGGCCATGGAACGGTTGCCAGGGACTGGCAATGGAAGCTCCGACCAGCTTTTAGCCTGTGCAAGAGGCATGTGCTGTGGAGGTGGGATGGCAAGACTGGGCAGAGGCGGCAGTCTGTTTACAGATGGCGGTGGCTCGAAGGACCTACTGACGGGTGTTTGCAATGTCGGCACAAGTGGAGCGTTGGTGTAGGGTCCAGGTGCGAATCCATGGGCCTGTCTCTTCGCTGGTGGTTCAGCACTGTGATCGGTGCTTCGTTTGCGTTGCACGATAGGGCCTAGAGGAGGGAGAGACCCAATTGGCGAGACCTGTGCGGATGTTGCCTGAGGCTGCAGGAGTGGTGTGTTGGAGAATGCCAAGTGATTGGGCGAGTACATTGCGGTTGGCGGGGAGGTCTGGAGATTTGTTGGAGGAGATGGAATGAAGTTCTGTGCAACCGCGAGCGAGGGCGTGGGCGGGCTGATGGTGCCGGACGCAGGAGCCTTGGAGGCGCGATCGTAAAAGGTACCGAACTTGCCAAGGACCTTGTGCCACTCTTCCCACTTCTCTTTTGATGTGTACAAGCTGTACCGCATGTTGCTGAGGAACTCGACCTCCATGATGTGGACCTCTTGAACTGAAATGCCGGAAACCTCGGCCCACGTCTTGTTGGTGTACGTGTTGTCATCGAGGAATTTGTTACCGAGCATCAGTGCCACGGTAAGCAGTCGGTACTCGCTGCCAGGCTTTCCCTTGACGCTGGGGTTGGTCTGCTTCAACTTCCAAACGAACAGCAGAGCCAGCAGAATGACGTTCTGGGCGACTTGGGTTGTCGTTAAAATGGTTGCTACCCACTTGCGGAATCCAGTAGTCGGTATCGCGTCTGGGACGAGGGGCTGTATTTGTTGGCGAGGCGAGGTTGAATCTGTCACCTGGTTCAGGGTCTTTGAGCTTTCGAACCAGAACAGGCAAGTAATCTGGACCAATCAGTCTTGGGCCATTTCAACATTCAAGTGCTGCACTCACCTCGGCTGCTAATTGGGGAAGACCCTCCTGCGGTGTGCTGACGGTCGAGGGGATGCGCAGGTTGGGTGATATCGACCACTTCTTGCGCGGCGTATGTGCTGCTTCCTGAGATTGTTGTTGTTGCTGCGGTTGCCTCTGTGCAGTTGGGCTTGTCGTCGTCGTTGTCATGGTTGCTGACCTGGAGTTGCCGATAGCAGGTAGCTGATAGCCATACTGATGACCAGCACCTTGGCTCGGTGGTAACGATACCACCTTGACTGCTGAGGCGGGTACGTCGGGAGGAGTCAAGGGCCGTCTGGGAGCTGGCAGCTCGTAGCCGTTTGAGAAGCGTGGTACGGGAAGCTGCATCTGAACGGTGCTCGAGTCGAACTTGGTGGAGGTAGGGCGAGCTGAGGATGAGAAGTGGAAGTCGAAGGGAGGCTCCCGGGGGAGGGCGTGAGGCATCGAACGGGGGAGCTGTAGCTCGAGCATGTGGACGATGAAGGTGAGGTGGGTCAATCCAGAGTGAAGGCGAGAGGGAGGTGAGGCAGCGACGTCAACGTGTGCCGTGGAGCATGAGCGAGGCAGCGGCAGGCGTGCTTAGTATAGCTATAGCGTGGTTTCGGTGTTTGCAAACGCAGGCTGTGGGTCTTTCACCACACGGCGTGACAAGGGAAGTGGTGATGCGGCAGGCAGTTTTGTGTCAAGCAAGGAGGCTGTTGACAACAAGGCGTTGTCACTTGAAAGGAAATATGCGAGCAGGCCGGGAGAGATGAATGCAACCTTGTTTCTGGGGGACAGCGGCCACGGCCACGGCCACGGGTGCAGGCGAGCGTGGTTCTGGGTGCCTAGCACGGTGAGGCAAAGGAGGGAGCAGGAGACAATGGAGACAACGGGCGAGAGGTCAGTGGGCAGGTGAGAGGCGGAGGGCCGGAGTGGACGGAGGAGAGGTGGTTTGAGGTTGGAAGGAGTGAGCCTGGCGATTGGCGTTGTCTATAGGCAGGGAGTCAGGGAGGCGGATTGTCGGCGGGCCGCACGCAGCTGCTTGCGCAGCCATGGCTTTGGGGCGGTTGGATTGATACATAATTCCTGTGAAGTGTCGGAAAGATCCAGGCAAGCCCCAAGAGCTGATCCAGAAGGAGAAACAGCTCTGACATCAACCGCGCCTGCTGCTGGCTGGGGACGCTAGCGGGCTAGCGCGCACGGTCGCCGCCGCACAAAGCAGCGACCGGGGTGGGGGGCAGAGCGCACACGAACGAAGGCGACGCCAAGGGGACCGGGTTCATTATGGGACAAAGCCTTTGCGAGGTGCATTGGTGCATTGGTGCATGGGTGCATCAGTCACCAGTGACCAGTGCATCAGCGATGCCTGCGCGCTCGGCGTCGTGACCAGCGGGCAGGCGGCGGAGCAGGGATGGGGCTCCTCGTCGCGCGCAGCGACCGCGAGACTCAGACAAGGCCGGCAGTGGGTGTTGCAAGCAGCGCTCAGACTGGCGGTGCAGACAGGACACCACCCCGGCTGCCATTGGGAGACAGCAGTCCGGTGCGTGCGTGCGTGCACAGTAGGCGTAGCAGTAGGAGTAGGAGTAGCAGTAGTAGTAGCAGCAGTAGCTAGCAGTCTGAGTGTGGTGAGCATCAAGCATGGTGCATCGTCACCACCAACAAGCAACAAGCAACAAGCAACAAGCAACAAGCAACACGCAACACGCAACACGCAACACGCAACCAGCAACCACCGTCAGGCTTGCACGGCACGCACGCAGCACGCTGTGTGCTGCTGCTCTGCTAGCGCGTAAACAGCGTTCCGCCAGCGTCAGACTGAAGGCGGCTCGATGCTGGCACGGGCTGCGGTTGTCATGGATCACGATGAGCCAGCGTCTGCGTCGCCTGCAAGGTCGTCGAGTGCTCGTCGAGTGCTCGTCAAGTGCTCATCAAGTGCTCGTCGTCGCCGTGGCCGCCACCGTCATATGGTTATTTGATTATTCATACGGCCGGCGACGACCAGCGGACCCGCACTGCATCCCCGTCGCCGCGTTCGTTTAACGAGAGCGAGAGTCACGGCCTGCGAGCTGCGAGCTGCGAGCTGCGAGCTGCGTCAAGCGTCAAGCGTCAAAGTGCGGTGCTATGCCTGGAACGTCACCTCGTCCAGGAGGGCCAGGAGAAGCATGACTGTCCAAGGAGCCCCAGCGCTGCGCCGCCGCGACCGGCTCCCAGCCTCAGCAACCCACTGTGCACGCCCATTGGCTGACGCGCCGCGTCTCCGGCAGGCGGTGCCGTCGTGCGCGTCGACGAGGGGCCTCACACAGTACTATGTATTAGCACTTATTCGACACCACCGCTGCCGTTGCAGCGCGGCCGGCCCACACTGCACACCAAGGCCACTCCTCACAGCCGTCCTGTCCTTGGTCTGCCACCACCCGTGGGACACCATCAAGATCCAGGCAGAAACGATAGCGCTGCCCGCCTCGTCCCTTCTGCACGCCAGCAGACCTTGTCCCCCCGGAGCCTGCGGTCCTGCGCAGTGCGCTACCAGTCCATGATTATTATTGCTGCTGCGATATGATGAGATCCCTTACGCTTTCATCACGCCCGCACCAGCCAAGGCCGGCACACTCCAGACCTGGCAGACCACAAGATGAGGACACCTCCCTGCTCAATCTAGCCACACCCACTCGTTCGTGTCTACTCTAGCACCGACTACTTCGTACAGTACATAGTACCGACTTTGGCAGAGTACCTGGCCATATGCGGCTGAGCTCTCCTCGGACAGCGTCGTGCACACTACAGCCAGCTGTCCCACGTGCACTTGACCCTCACACGCTTCAGCTTCAGCTTCCCAGACACGGCAAGGGTTCGGTGCTGCGTCCAGCCATCGTGGCCAGACACGTCTCCTGGTGCCGTGTTTGACCTCTGCACCACTCGCTCGCCCTGCTGCGCGCTGTGCACACCCGTTCGCAACACTACGCTGATATCCGCACCCACGCTGCCTATCTGCGGTGCTGCCGCCATCGGTCGGTAGCATCGAGGGCCACCAAACCGCCATGGTCCATGAATCACGGGCCATGGCTCGCTTGTTCGCCCTAGCAGGATAGATGGCCGTCTTACTTTACCCTAACTGCTCCCCAAGTCCGAGCCCCCAAACCCTGTCACTGTCCAACGCGAAGCTTTGCACGCGGCTGAGGGTTTGGCCAAAAGTGCTGATCTTGCAATCCTCTTCTTGTTGCAAATTGTTCTGCGTCGTGTGAGCACCCAATCAGCGCCGTGGCCTCCCCTGCACGCTCGGGCCCGCTGCTTCTGCCAAATCACACGTCTGCTTGTGTCCCGACGCTAGAGACATTCTTCACCCAAGCCCAGATGATGTGGTTCCAAGTTGAGGCAATCTGCACCGCAGGACTGCCTGTTCGACGCGACGACGCCCCTGGCGAAACACGCATCGACGGTACCGTGTTGCTTGCCCTGCGCTGCACTCTACACCGTCCCTTCCGGCCCTTCTGCCTCGACGAGCGGCCTAGGGTGGGCGGCAGCTTGCTTCCCCTACCCACACGCCAGTCCTGCCTGACCACTTTTTGCAAACGCAATTTCGTGTCCAAGCAACGTGAAGAGCAAATCGCAAGCAGACGTCCGCCGTTCGAGACTCCATCCTCCCCGCGCTAGCAACACGCTGCCACTTGGTGAAGCGTCATGGCTTCTCACCAACGCGCGGTGCTTGGTCGGCAAACCGCCTGGTGAATCGTGATTGAAGGACAGCGCCTGTGGTGAGGCCAGCAGCGCTAAATGTGCAACCATGACGGGGATAGCAACCGGACGCGCGACGCAAGGGACACGCAACATCCTGGAAACGAAGAATTGTCAATCCGTGTCTGCTGCCGCCGGTGATCCTGCTTAACGGCAACTTCGTCGTTGGCATGGTGGAGCAGAAGGCGAGACGTCTTGTCAACATCCTAACAGGAACAGGGGTGCTGCGCTCGCCCTCGGCACACACGTAAGCAAGCCCGACTTGGTTGTGAGAGGACCAGCAATATACCTGCCGCGAAGGGCTAGCTGCCTCCCACCTCAACGAAGGGGCTGACCCCATCAGGCTGATGGCATGCTCGGCTATCTGTACATGTTTGGCATGCAATGGGAATCTCGCCTCCATGTAATCAAACCTCAGCACACCTGCACCACTTGCACAGTGGATCGTGATACAACCTCATCAATATCGCTGTGATGATGGCCTCATCGAGGGGCTAATTTCCTAGTCGTCAGCCCTTTGACACGCACCTGCCGCATGCAACGAAGAATGCAAGAGCGACGCAAGAGCGATCCCGTAAAATCCGGACGATTTGTGGAAATGACCATTTTGGCTCGGATGCAAAGACACGAAAGTAGTTTTTGTCAAGGATGGTGGGGGGCGTGAGACGGATAACACTCGGCAACTCCTCACCTTTACGACTCGTTGCCCAGCGCTGGAGAAAGCGTTGGGTGTGCCACCGACCTATGCCGTGTTTGGGACCATGATTAGCTCCTTCATGGCGCGCTGAGACGTACCGCGCTTCGACGCGTCCATCACACCACGGTCTATCCTGATCGATGCCGTCTTATGCCTCCAACAGGCGTCTTTGCCGAGAACGGACATGGCATCTCGTCTAGCGCAGCCTACTCGTGTGCAGCAGGCGACCTCGTTTGCATTACAGACCTGGAGCGCACCAGTCACTCAGGCCTGCATGTGGAAACCAAGCCTCTTTGCGGGACATTGCATCTTGGACAAGTTCTGTCTCTCATGCCGATCGGCCAACTACCAAGCCTGAACGCTATTGCCGATTACGACCTTGTTACGGCGGCCCTCGTTCGCGATTGCGATACGCTTCAGCCTGTCATCCGGAACACACGACAACAGCATCCGGCTCCGCCGAGTAGTGTTCCGCACCAGATCCGGCGGCTTACAGACTTTCCGCAAAACGCACTACCCTGAGCCACATGCAATAGAAGATGGCTCCCAGAGGCTGTACCTCGGAGTATCACAGACGTTTTCCTCGCCAAACTACAACCACCGGCTTTAAGTTTAGCTCCTTTACACAACGTCTTTGAGCCCTCTTACTTTTCATGCCTCGCGCCCCGCCGGGGCTAGAAAAAGCAGGTAAGACGAGGTGACTATCGGCCAATGGACTTGCTTGCGCCCCACGCTCACCACTCCACGTCTTCATCTAGAAGCTCCGAGCCCGACTCCAAGGCATCCCGTTACTGGTCTTATGGAATGTTGCTGTGCCCCAAGGTACCCTGACCTCTTCCGGAGCGTCTGTATCGCCACTGTGTCATGATCCTTACGGATGCAGCCACTTGGGCAGACTTTTGCATCTGACCGAATTACGGCATTACGGCATTACGGCATTACGAGGCTGTCTCGTGGAGGCACAGTCAAGCATTCAGACCTGGCAGTTTTGTGGACTGCGCCAGCGTTGACATGTAGCGCCACAAGGAATCACCGCTTCGACGGTGTACGTCTGACCTCAGGTGAACACGGTCTGGGTGTTCGTCGCAGAAGTGGTCTCAGCGAAGAAAGCGTTGAACTTGCAGAGATGCTTTGAGCGCCACACTTTGCAACGAACATCAGACAAGTTGCAGCTGGACCTTGATTTGTCGAGCATCCTTCAAGAATCAGCAGAACAGGCCACGGACAACCAAAGCGGCCTGCAAGTTGCTCTTTCCGGTTGTTCACCGACCAGTGCCTTCGGTCATCGGTCACTAAAGGACCAACCATTCGACTGTGAGAACAACGCCAACACTCGAACCACGTTCTTGAAAATTGCCAGCTGCGTCGTCTCGCCTTTGCGAGACGCCTTGCCAACTCAGCCCAACCTGAGTTACGTCCTATAATGGTAGCGATATGCTGCCAGCGCTTATTTGGAGGCCACGCATGCTATGCGGCCGCACCAGGCTACTCTTCGCTCCGGATGTGACTATCACATCAACAAAGCACACTATGTGCCATCATTCGGATCTCACCCCAACCTTCACCGCCAAGCTTTGATCTCTCTGGCAACAGAGACGCCCACAAGGAACCTCGGCTCGCTCCCATACCCATTCGTGTGCAACCTACTGGACTAGGACCGCCACGGACGCACCTAAACCCACAGGCTGTTACCGCTTGTGCATCAACGAGTCGACACCGAATACCGAGAAGGACCAGCCTAGGTATCCACCAATAGATTGCACATTCCAGGTGCTGGAGGGATCATTCCCTTGCAAAACCTCTCAGACCCTAGGCACTCCAAGTTGTTCAGCCCGAGATGAGTAGTGTTACATCACTTCGCTTTTGCCATCAGCAGTCGCGCGAGGAACGCACCAACCAGTCCCAGTTGAAGTGTCACAAACAGCGAGGCTTGGCAGCCTGTTCCAGCAGGTCACACGCAGCGCTGTTCCCGATCAAACCAAGCTTTGGCTGCTCTTTTATCAGCCTTCAGTCTTTAGTGGATATCAACGACTATTCCGCTATCTGCACATCGACCACACGTACAGAGCGGGTCAGTCGTATAGAGCACCTTGCTGTGCATGAGACATGTCTGTTGATGTGCATGTGGCACTGCAAAAGCTACACCTTACGCGGCTCTTGTATCTCTAGCCATCAGTCCTTCTCCTCGTACCGCCATGTATTCATTTCCCTCGGAGGAAGAAAAACTCCAAAAACGCTGCATCTCACTCGACACGAGCTCGTCAGACCCAATGACTCACCTCACCGTAGTGCCTTTTGGAATCTTACTTACTTGCGCTCAGCTCAACTATAGTCATCGTCGTCGACGTCGTCAGTATACTATACATATCCTCGCCGATACCCTATTTTCGTAACCCGTCATCTCATCTGGTCTCGAATACAACAGTCAGCAACTCCTCGCCTCGATCGAGCGTCGCGCAGCTTTCACGCATAGGAACATGTCACATCTACTTCCCTGGACGACGAACCGTGGACATCCGTAGCAGTCGATTGGGATGCCAGGGCGCTTGAACGTTGCGGGTGCGGCGCTGTGCCGTTCTGTGAAGTTGAACCGTATCTGTTTTCTGTCGTCACGATCAGGAAGGACACTTGATCGAGGGTTGCGCGCGGAGGATGGAGTAGTGCGGGAACGTTGTGGCATGGTGCCGCGAGTGGTGTTTCTCTGGATTGGACATCAACTGGTAGATAGATGTATTGAATGGTTGGTTCAAGTGCATACGTGACATGTACAGAAGCAGATGCGCTCTTTTCTTCCATGCTGCGCGAGAGCTTGCCATTCTACAGTCTAGCCCGTCTTGCAAAGTGTACAACAAAATATGATACAGATGTGTCGTCGCCGGGCAATTTTCTCTCCCTTCCTCTCTTCGCACACTCACTCACTCCCTCGATAGAGCCAGCTCAGAACAGCCTGTTCTCAGCAGACGCCTTCGCCGCGTCGCGCTTGGCGCTCTGCTTCTTCCTATCCTTGGCCTCGCGCGGGGGCTTGAAGAACAAACTGGGGCTCTCGTTCTCGTTGAGCGTGTAGGCCAGATAGCCACGGTGGGCGGGGTCGCGGTAGTATTCAATGTCCTTGCGGCCCGTGGCGTCGGGCAGTCTGTAGCGGTACTTTTGGCCCACCTGGCGCATCACGGCGCCGAGCGCTGCCTTTTGCTCTGTTGGGGCGGTCGAGGCGGCGAGCGCGGACAGGATCGGCGACGGGACTAGAGAGGGCGTGTGTGCGGCGGAGAGAGAGATGAGCGATGGCGAGGCGGAGAGCGAGATGGTCGGGTGCGAGTCCCCGCGTAGCACGCGCTTGATTGAGGTTGGGCTGTAGAAGCGCGTGGTGACGCTGCCGCCGAGGGCTTCGATGCGGGCGATGGCTTCGGCCGAGGCTCGGGAGACGATGATGTCGATGGGCGTTGTGAGCTGCTCTGGGTTCTGCGTCCTGGTCAGCATCCTGTTCGCTTCTGCACCAACGCGATAGGGCGTGTGGAGACATACCTTCGCCAGCAGCTTAACGCCGTGTCTCTTGACGCCGTGCAGACACCTGCTCTTCGCCAACTCCTTCATGGTAATCGGCTTGCTTGGGTCCAGCCTCCCCTGGTCGATCCAGCTCTGTATGCGGTCCAGGTTGATCGGGCTCATCTCCACCTTGAACGGGTTGTACTTCGCCCGGCCGCGCTCAGGGTTGGTGATCCATTGCGGTGTCTGACCTCCCTCGAAGCCCGCCGGCACCTTTCCGTGCGCATGCTGACCCTTCTGACCGCGTCCGGCTGTCTTTCCCTTGCCCGAGGCCGGTCCGCGACCGCGCTTGATCCGCTTGTTGTAGGCGCCCTTGTTGTCCGAGAGCGAGGAGAGGATCGAGGCGCATCGTTGCTGGGCGGGGAGCACGAATTGCACCGTTGTCCGTTGCGGCGTCGAGCGCAGTGGGCGCGGGAGCCGCAGAATCTGTAATCGGGGCGGCATGGCGGCGATGGGGCTGCGGGCGTTGCTGGCGCTGATGCGGAGACATGTTGCGGCGATGAAGAAATTCTGTGACTAATCCGTGACTAAGCACGGCTTCCTCATTGTTACGACCTTCCTCTCACGCAACCGTCAGTCACAACTGGATCGCAAGCAAGCATTTTCCAACGAGATGAAATCTAGTGCTTGTATTGCTCGTCTCGACATTACATTATCATCCCCTACAGGTCAACCAAGCAGAACAAAAATAGCTTCTTGCTGTCGAGATCCAGTGTTCACCTGCCTCTGCTTCATTTCGTTGGCCATCACATAGACATGAACGCTCCATGCGTGTTTTTACCTGCTAGGTTCAGAGTGCTGGACCACATTAACGAATCAGGTCACACCACGGATCGTTGAGAACAGTGAATGCTTTCAGGGGAAGCCCCCACATGATCCCATCACCGAAAATCACGGAATACACCGCCATTCAACCATGCAGCGCTCTGTCAAACGAGACAATCCAAGTGCTACGCCAGCTACCATTCTCAGCCGCACCCTACACCTCACCCGGCCACACCTCGTCAGCAACCTCCCTAACCAACCTCAATTTCTTCTTCATGCCCTCAATATCAATCAGGTTGCCCTCGGCGTGACTCGCAAACCCACACTGCGGACTAACGCCGCACCTCCTCAACGCCTCTTCCCTCGTCTCGCCCTGTCCCTGCGCCATAACATCCGCAGCCTGATAAATCCTGTTCTTCAACTCCTCCTTGTCTTCCAGCTTGGGAAATTTGCTCGTCACCACTCCGAGGATAACGTTCTTATTCTTGGGAAGGTGCGCGAGCGGCTCGAAGCCTCCCGCACGCGGCGTGTCATATTCGAGATAGTAGGTGTGCACGTTCAGGTGCTGGAAGAGCTTCGTTGCGATGCGGTCGTAGCCGCCTTCGGAGAAATGGCGTGAGTTGACAAAGTTGCCGCGGCAGAGGTGCACGCCGATGTGCATGTCAGAGGGGATCTGTGATATGCAGTCGTTGTAGAGCTGGATGTACGAGTCGAATAACTCGTCGGCGGATACGGTGTTGTTCTTGTCCTCTTCCCAACCGGAGAGCATCTTCTCGGAGCAGAAGTCTGGCTCAAGGTCAGTTACAGTGTTTGGTAGGTTGCTAAGGAGTATACGCACAAGCCAGATTTGGGTCGTCAAATTGCACATTTCTTAGGCCGGCTTTGTAGAGTATGTCCAGCTCGACTTGATACGCCTTCGCAACATCGGCGAAGTATTCCTTATCATTGGCATATACGTCCTTTGGATACGCCTTCCCCTCAGCATACCTCAAGTGGTACCAGTTCGGCGCGGCGAGCGTCAACTTGATATCACCCCACCTCTCCTTTGGCAGCAGCGTCTTCAAGTACTCTACCTGGCTCACATACGTGCTCTCGCCCGTGTGTTTGATCTTGCCTACACAGTACACGCTCTCGCCCGGCTGATGTCCGCTCTCCAAGAACGCAGCAATATCCGGGACGTACGTGCGGAAAGTGTCCAGAGGCGGGTTCTGAATCTCTTTCATGCCTTCGAGGGCCGGCCAGAAGGTGCCCCAGAACATGTGTCGCCGGTACTCGCCATCGCTGATGCCACAGAAACCAAGGTCGAGCTGTGTTTTGACAATGTCTTTGATAGCTTGGTCTTCGAGAGGCGCGAGCTCGGCAGAAGACTTGTGGTCTTTGTAGCGTGCGTCGAGAAGGGATTGTGGGCGTTTGAGGGAGCCAAGATGCTCGGCGCGGAAGGGTGGGCTGCGGTGGAGGGAGAAAGACATGGTGAATGTTGTAGCTAGGTTCTTTCGTGAAGCTGGAGGCTGCCGTGACAATTTGATCAAATTGGTCGTAAAAAACAAGAGCCGTCGAGGCTAAGCCGCTAAGCTGTCGACTACAGAAGAGCTTTCACTACGGTAGATAGGTTGGGTAAAAAAAACCCGAGTAATCTGGAATTAAAATCCGGATTTTGGATAGGCTAATACCCGAAAAATATGGGTGTATTTAGACATATAATCTAGGTATTTACTGCTTTATTATTGGCTAATCTATCTGCTTACGCCAAGCTCTAAGACCTTCCCCCAC
>SATY01000801.1:0-17701 GCA_004335155.1 Ascochyta viciae
GATCTACACAGTGCGATAGACACTGGTGCATCTCGGACGAAGTAAGCCATGATGAACTCGTTCGAAGGTTTAAGAGCTTCTCAGCGCAGTTTGTGTTTTGGCCAGCATTTCATTCTCCCCAATTGTTTCAATTGAATAATGGATGTCCCAATCCTGCCACAGCTCTCATCTGTCGCAGACCAAGCTGATGAGCCGGGTGCAATCTTACTGGTCACCGAAAAAGAAGCCTTACTAGGCACAGCAATCGTCGAGCTGGGTCCAATTGCGGATGGTTCCACAATGGTCCACAAACCCAACGCAACGTGGGCCGAACATAAGGACAGAACTTCGTTCACGGGAAAAGCCAAATTTCACTCTGAATTCGACCCCAGAATTGTGTCCGTCAAGCCAGCAGATCCACTTACTCCTAAAGACGAAATAAAGCCAGTGGAAGCGCCGCAACACAACAATGCGCCCAATGCGTTTCGAGGGCGCACATCGATCTCATCTGCAAGTAGTGCAGGAGACGAAGACCCTGACACAACGACGCCCCTGACCAGCACACCACCGTCCGAGTATGGGCATGATGTGCTGGCGACTGACGTGTTCGCATCTGCCATATCGGTAAATGCTGCCATATCAGAGCTGTACGCAGAGAACATCATCGCCAAAGCGTTCCGTACCGCACAATCTGCTGTGGGTGCAATTCCATTCGCTTTTCCCGAGATTGTATCCCAAGAACCCGGATCTGATGGGACCTACAGCCTGCGCGAAGCTGACTTCTGGACGTGCGGCTTCTTTCCTGGTACATTGTATCTTTTGCTTGAAAGGCTAGTCAAATTCCCATGGAGTATACAGTTCGAGGATACCAGCATCCATCCGCAACATCTGCGTAGGCAGCTCACCACTATGTGTCGCACATGGTGTGAACCCATCCGAGGTATGGATACTCGGACTGACACTCATGACATTGGGTTCATTGTCATGCCCTCCCTACGGCTAGATTGGGAACTCCTCGGTAACACACAAAGCTTGGACTCAATCGTTCAGGCGGCTAAAAGTCTCGCGACTAGATACGTGCCTTCCGCTCGAGCGATCAGGAGCTGGGATCTGTTGAAAAAGAAGGACATCGAGATTCTGGATCAGAGCAACAACATGATTGTCATCATCGATAGCATATGCAACTTGGACCTGCTTTATTACGCTTCACATCATGCTCGAGACCTGAGCCTGGCTGAGGTTGCGACCGCGCATGCACTCACTTTGCTGCAATCGCATCTACGCCCGGAATCGGTAGTGGCGTCATCAAAAGACGCGTACAGCGGCCAGTGGTACTCGACATGCCATGTTGCAAATATAGATCCTAAGACTGGCGAGTTGAAGCGTCGATTATCGGCACAAGGATATGCACACGAGTCAACATGGTCACGGGGACAGGCTTGGGGCATCCTTGGGTACGCTGAAACCTACACATGGACCAAGGATAGTCGATTTTTGGAAGCATCCTGTGGGCTTGCAGAGTACTTCCTGTATCGACTCGAGACAGCGCCTGTTTGTGTTGGTGCCAGAAGCCGACATGTGCCTCTGTGGGACTTTGATGCGCCCATCGAGGATGAGGAGAATCCGTTGCGAGATTCCTCCGCCGGCATGATAGCAGCAAACGGCATGCTTATCCTATCACAGGCGCTGATAGGGATGAGTTTACCGGCGCTGTCGTTGCGATATCGCAATGCAGCATTGAGGATCGCACAAGGCACTCTGGACTTTGCTCTCGCTCCAGAGAAGACATGCTTGGTATCAAAGCCCTACCAGTATGTTGGAGCAGAGGAGGAGAGACTTGGGTTACGTTTTGACGGTATGCTGAAATTTGGAACAGCGAACAATAACTCGCAAGCGAGGAAACGGTACGCGAACCATGGTCTGGTATATGGTGATTACTATCTTGTTGGGTTCGGGAACCGTTTGCTCCGGATGGGACTGCGTTAGAGAATTGCATAAATGTTGCTCGGTTTGCCTGATCCTGGTTGCATGCTCGATAAATAGAATTTTGATATACGGACGACATTTAGGCCTGAGCGAAGAAGACTGCAATGGAAGACTTCACACGAAGATTGCGAAATGTGGAACAGCATTATCAGAGCCAAAATTGTGGTGCAGACACCCGGTCCTACAATTGTTCCTGTATATGTTGGAGACACGAACTTAGGTTGGACTTTCAGGTACCTCACCAAGCTGCAGTGGTGACGTCAAATGTTGCGGTAAACATGCTTCCGTCGTCGAAGGCGATAACGCGGTCCAGGTCAACAAAATCTTGATCGAGCATTATCTGTGGAACAGTGTTGTAGTCTACGATTTCCGGGCGGTTGGAAGACAAGGTTGTGTTTATCTCAGGCCCCATCTGGATACCACCTTGGGTAGTCATCATCCAAGATTGATATCCGCTGGCCGAGTCAACTTGCACTCGGGGGGCGTGGATGTCACTGGTGTAGTCCATGGCGTTGATTTGATACGTCGCGTTAGCTGTGCAAACATCGTACAATTCCCTTAGACGTAGAGCATGCTTTGCAAATAGGTTGTGTAATCCTGGCGATGATCCAGTGGAACAGTTCCACCTTGCAGACATTTCGTCCAAGCTTTGCACAAGCGACCAGAACTCCGGAGGTAACTGTTGTCCAGGCTTATAGCGCCAGTGGACTAGGAGAACTCGAGCAGCTATGAAGACGCAAAATGCGTATTGACTGCCGACCGGAGACTCATTCAATGACTTGCCCAGGTACTTCTGGGTTATCGTTGCGATTTCGACTCCTGCCGAATAGCAAGCTTCTGCGCTACAGTTACTTGGCAGCCTATTACGGAAATCCCAGTGTAGTGGCGGATACGCGACAGTTTGGTGAAGAAGGATCATCGAAGTATTGTGTGTAACATGCGCGGTGGTGAGATTGGGGTCCATGAGAGGTACGTGGCGTGTAAGGTTGGGATTCGTTTTCCATTTCTGAGGCAACAGCATCTTCCAGTGAACGAGACGTAAGTCCAATTCCTTGAAGCGAGTGAGCCACGAGTTGATATCGTTTTGGTCATGTACATTGACCTTCTGTTGGAGAAAGTAGCTCATAACGCGGCTCATAGACTCAGTCGCTTCGATATTATACGCCAACGCACCAACCGTGGACATATCTGGCATGTGATGCTGAGAGTGAGATTTCGCTAAAGAGGCCTTGTGAATAGAGCTGGAAAAGTTGACACTGCTGTTGGTGTGCCCTGGAGATGGATGACGAGACATGTAATCGATAGGGTTCCCAATGCGACCTCCGGATTTGTCCCAAATGCCCAAATATGGGGTCAAGACGGGCTCCTGTTTCCTCCAAAAATGGCCATCGCAGGGCAACCTTCGATGGACGTCGTCAGAAGTCAGACTCGTATTCCAGCCTGTTGTCACAGAACACAGTCTGTCGAGCAGAAATACATTCCAAAATACCCTGCGCCTTTGGTCGGGAGAATGGACGCTGCTCGCTTTCTTCTTGCTCTTGCGCAAGCTGTAAATACTCGACAGTACGGGTCATGGAACCGATGACAGACCACGCCTTTTCCGTATTTCCATCACCAAAGTCGTTGAAGGCAAGGATAATCAAAGCCTGCAGGTTCTCCAGAGCAAGGTTTTCCATGGCCATGCCTATTATCCAGCTACGCACGCATGCACGGACAGGCATAGCAGCACCTGGCACAAACTTGGATGCTGCCAGGACCATGGAGTGAAGGATAATCAACAGCTGTTCACGTCCAGCTTCGTCTGCGAGCTTTTGGAAGAACCGACCTTGGTGGATCATTGGGATCCATGGATGAATATGTGCAAAGTAGGCAATCAATATTGGCTCCAGTGTGTCTGACCCTGGTAGGGATGGAGCGTCATCCAGCTGTGATGTGACATGGTCACCATGGTGCTGCCGACGCCGTTTGTAACTTCGCTCACTCGACGCAGGTGTTGCTCCAGACTGATTCCTTCCTTGATGAACCAGTTTGGGTAGTTCCCTGGCCAACAAAGCTAAGATGTCGTGAGCTGCGGAGTCTGTGTTGCTGCCGAGGTTGGGCGTAGAGTCGTCAGCATCTTCACGGGCCTGTCTCGTTGTGCCAGCGTCCCTTTCCTCGATGCGGCGCTCAAGTTCATCTGAACTGGTCAGCATTGACAGAAGAAGTCTGCTGACAGTGGATCAAGTACTTAATCTTCGGTGGAGATTCTCAACTGCACCTGACTTCAAGCCCGGCCGGATCCGTTTGGATTCATAGACGCAATTCAGTCCTGATGGAAAGCAGATCAGCTTTCCTCTGCAAGTCCCCTCGATGGTGAAGGTTAGGGCCTACCCGTCTTCCGACAATGCAAACAATTTGGTCGATCTCTTGAACAGCGCAGCTTGGCTTTGCGGCATGCATTACAGGCTAGACCCTCGACGACTGGCTTGGCTTGATCGTTGTTGTCAGCTTGATTGTCTCCAGGCGAGTCGCTTGACATGTTCGCGATGTGAGAGCAAGGCCATTGAAACAGGGCGCTGCAGCTCTAATGTATTCGTCCGCTCTCCGGCTCAGATAGCCCGAGGCACCGAGGAAACAGCTGGAAGGGCTACTCCTCCATGAAGACCCCGCATCTCGCGCGTGCGGGGAGGTGGAGCCACCTTGCATTCTAATCTTGGTTGTCAATAGCGCGGCGTTTTTGTTGCTGTGATTGTTAATGAGGATGGTGAGGGTGAGGGAGGGTGAGGACAAGGGCATTGCAATGGGAGCCATCCGCGCTAGCACACCCCTGGTACCCCTGTCCCTGCAAGCGTGCTGATACCTCTGTGACGCGAACTTTTTGGAAAGAGTCGCGTTTCGAGAAGACAGAGGAACTGACCAACACAATGGCGCCCGGTTCGATGTCTTCAGCGCTCACCTTTGAGCTGCTGGGCAAATGCTCAGTAGATGATTTTACCTTGGACATGAAATGCGGCGTCTGACGTCGAGGCAGGTCACCAAAGCGCGCGCTGCAACGCTACATCTGCCCCACGGGCCGGTACCCCTCCCCATCTTCATGCCTGTGGCAACGCAGGCGTCGCTGAAGGGGCTCACGCCAGATCAACTCGAGGAGCAGGGCTGCCGGTTATGTCTGAACAACACATACCATCTGTACGACCCCGAAGTGCTACGTAATCCATGTAATACGCACGACGTCTGACACAGTTCAGAGGCCTCAAGCCGGGACAGGCAACACTGGACGCCATAGGCGGGGCTCACAAACTGCAGTCGTGGCCGCATAACATGCTCACAGGTGCTTGCCCCATCTCCAGCTACCAACACAGTGCACGAGGAGATGCATGGTGCCCCGAGACGACGTGCTGACTGGTGCAGATAGTGGTGGGTGGGTGATGCTTCGCTCCTCGTCGACGCGCGCACCGTAGCTGACACGGCCGGCAGCTTCCAGATGGTGTCGCTGCTCAAGCTCGCCAAAGTCACCGAAGAAGGCGTGCGCTTCCTGAGCCCGCACGATGGCTCGCCCATGTTGCTCACCCCGGAGCACTCCATGTCGCTGCAGAACTCGATTGGCTCCGACATCATGATGCAGCTCGACGACGTGATCGCCACCACCTCGCCCGACCTGGCCCGCATGAAGGAGGCCATGGAGCGCTCTGTCCGCTGGCTCGACCGCTGCATTCAGGCTCATCAGCACCCAGAGCGCCAGAACCTCTTTTGCATCATACAGGGCGGGTTGGACCTGGATCTGCGCCGCCAATGCACCGCTGAGATGGTGGCCAGAGACACCCCTGGCATTGCCATCGGCGGACTCTCTGGCGGCGAGGAGAAGAGCGAGTACTGCAAGGTCGTAGACACGTGCACCGGTCTATTGCCAGAGAAGAAACCACGATACGTCATGGGCATTGGCTACCCTGAGGACCTTGTCGTGTCAATGGCACTAGGTGCAGACATGTTCGACTGCGTGTGGCCTACACGCACTGCTGTGAGTCCTGTTCCTTCTGATCATCTTTCGCCCTGACACCTCGCAGCGTTTTGGCAACGCCATCACCGCTAGCGGTACGCTGAATCTCCGCAACGTCGTATTCTCAGAAGACTTTGGTCCCATTGAGCAAGGCTGCAATTGCACCTGCTGCCGGCCAGTGTCAGAAGGCGGCCTGGCCATCACACGGGCTTACGTATACCACGTCACTGCGAAAGAGACCGCCGGAGCGCATCTCTTGACTATGCACAATGTGCATTACCAGCTCAACCTGATGAGGTTGGCTAGAGAAGCTATCCTGGAGGACCGCTATCCACAGTTCATGAAGGACTTTTTCAGCAAGCTGTACAACGCGCAGAAAGACAAGTACCCAGTGTGGGCCGTTGATGCGTTGAAGGGCGTTGGCGTGGATCTTCTGAGCGACTAAAGCTGTCCCTAACGACAACTAAAATTAACACCGTTCACATAGACCTCACATAGACACTACTGAGAAGTCAACCACAACCTCACCGTATCTCTCTACACTTGTTGCGCTGGTGGCTCACTATTATGATGCAGGAACCCACAAAACTTCAACATGCTCACTGCGAGCATGCTAACACTAAGCAACCGGTTAACGTCATCGCTATCGACTCGAAAGTTCTTACGTGACCTGCAGCTAGACGTCAGGGGTACCAGAGCTGGACGCGGGAGCTATCTGTGGGGTGATCAACGAGCGGGGTTGTAGCCGTACCCCACACGTCAACCCCAGCTCAACGCGTAAACGCAGGCTGCGCATTAGATTCGGCGCTGGCGACGCTGGACTCTAGACGTGAAAACGCTTTCTGATGGCCTTTGTTTGTGATCTCTTTTCTCACCTCTGTGTCCTCAATCTTTCTCCGCCAACTCGACTCGTTCTGCACCTTACTTCTACGATATCCTCATCATCATTGTTCAAACATCCCCATGGCGAGTCACAGCATCAATCTTGTACAGCCAAAGGGCCGCGATTTGCTAGGCGGTGACCTTCTCGCACAATGCTTACACCAATTGGGCGTCCGTACCATCTTTGGCCTGCACGGAGGCCATTTGGATGCCTTCTTGATGGGATGCTCAGACATGGGCATTGAGCTCATCGACACACGACATGAAACTGTTGCCGTACAAGCAGCAGAGGGATATTCCAAGGTTAGCGGCAACACCGGCTGCTGCTTCGTCACTGCGAATAGTGGGTGAGTAGGTAATCGAGGCTGTCAGACAAGGGATCACGGTTTCCAAGAGATGTGAGCACCTCATTGTACAGGCACTGACGCTGTGAAGTTTCTGTAATAGTCTCCCCGGTCTTGCGACTGCGTTCGCAGACCGGAGTCCTGTCTTCTGCGTTACGAGCAGTCCGCCCTTGCGAGACGCAGAGACCAACGCACTACAAGGCTTCCACGATCAAGTTGTTCTCGCCAAACCGATCACCAAGTTCGTGCACCGAAGTGAGGATCTCCTATCTAAAGTGATCGAGTAGTGCTGACTTCTCATCAGTCACTAACGTTGGTGAGATACCGCGTATAACAAGTTTGGCATGGCGCACAGCAAGCACAGGAGCGCCTGGACCAGTCCTCCTTGACTTTCCCATCGACGTGTTGTTTACGCCTGTGGAAAGCGAATCGGTTGCTTGGGGAAACATCACCGCACCCCTCGTCACTTTGCCTGGCCCAGATCCAGCTGCGATCGGTGAAATCGTTACCCTTCTGCAAGAGGCCGAAAGGCCAGCCGTGATCGTCGGTACTGGAGCGCGTAGTGTGAGTACACTAAGGCAACCTGATTTCTGACTTCGAACTAACACGTAAAGGCTGTCGACGAGATTATAGCCCTCGCTGACAATATCAGCGTTCCTATCTTTCACAGCCCAAAATTTAGCACCGGAATCCCACCAAACCATCCCTTCCATGCTGGCTCGGCACTTGGCCTTGGTCTCCTCGCCGCAACCGACAAACCTCAGCCAGACCTCATTCTCCTCCTAGGTGCACGAACCGGGTTTCTCCTCGGTGGCCGCAGCGGCGCTGTTGTACCAACCAGCTCCTGCAAGGTCGTACAGGTTGACATTGACGGCAGCGAGATAGGGCGCTCGCAACACATTGACTTGGGTATCGTATCGGACATCAAGCTCGCCATCTCTGCCTTGAACCGAATGGTTGGCCAAGACAGTTCCAAGTACAAGGGGAAGGAGGCATGGATCCGCACCGCTCTGAGTCTGAAGTCTTTCCGCGCCCCACACAACGAATCTGAACCGAAGATCGACGAACAGAACGGCCACCTACACCCGTACCACGCGATCAAGAAACTCTATCACTACGTCCCATCTGGTTCCATCATATGCATCGATGGCGGTGAAGCCGGCGGTTGGGCCATGCAGAACCTGCCTGAATCTTCTGCCTCGCTCTCCATGGTCTGTACCGGATATCTAGGCTTCCTAGGCAACGGATGGGGCTACTCGCTCGGTGCCGCGGTGGCCGACCGGAGTAAGCTGGTCGTCAACATCCAGGGAGATGGGAGCGCAGGTTTTCACCTCGCGGAGCTGGATACATATAAGAAGTTCAACTTACGCATATTGACGGTGGTAGTAAACAACGAAGTGTGGGGTATGAGCTTGGCGGGACAGGACATGATTTACGGCGATACCACTGCCGCGCGTCCGGCCAGCAAGCTCAATAAAACCACCAGATATGACATTATCGCCCAAGGCTTTGGGATCCCTGGCCTGCTTATCGATGCGACAGCCACCTTGCCTCAGTCTCCGCTCGACACGCGCCGCAAATCCTTCCTTGAACTCGGCTCGGCGGACGAGGAGCGGTGGAAGAAAGCGCTCAATGCGCTAGGTGATGCAGTGGATGAGATAGTGCAAAGCGAGGGACCGGGACTGATTGATCTAAGAGTATCTCCAAGGCCGCATCAAGACATGACGAAGAGTATGGTGGGGATGACAAAAGACCCAGACGTGATTGTTGTGCCCTACTACGACAACCTGCCAAGGCCTTACTACAAAGGAAAGGATAAGAAGAGCGAGGGAGAAGTCAGGAGAGACAGTGGTGCTAATACAGATTTTACCCAGGGCGCGTATTGAGGGGCAGTTTCAATGGTTCTCAAGTGTGTGAGGAAAACATTGCAAATTATCGTACATACATAAATGAGACTCTCTAAACCTACCTTGCTTGACCTTTAATACATGCATGAAGCCAGCTCTCTGAGTTTGCCGTACACCGCCTCTTTTTAATCTTCCTACATGTTCTAGTCGGTGTTTGCCTCGCAATCAATCTTTGCCTCCTCGCTCGGTGTTGGTAGCTTAGGATTTCCCCTTCCCCTTGGTAGTTTTCGTACCACTAGATCCTTTTCATTTTCCATGGCCGCTCTTGGTAGCCTTCCCTTTACCCTTATTTTTTGTCTTGGGTGCAGCACTCGGTCCCTCATCCCCACCACCATCACCGCCGCTACCTGCTGTGCTTCTCGCAATTTGCAACGACCCCTCAATGAATTCCTGCGCCTGCACAAAACTCTCGTTCACCTCATCCGTACATCTCATCTCCCAGTCACACTCATCCACGTACGTATACATGAGCAAATCTCTCATGCGTTCAGACCAGCAATTCGGATCCCCCGCCGCGCCCTGGAGCTCAAACACAAAGTCCGAGTCGGCAAGTAGCATCTTGATCTCGACGTCCCAGTGGAAGAGTGAGATAAACATGAGAGGCCACGGTTTCTTGAGCAAGTAGGGACACTGCGTGACTAGATCTGCGACGAGCGGTTGGAGAACACTGAGATGATCGGGCACCTGGGATGTGTCGGTGCCTTGAACGTCCCAGCTCGATACCTTCATGTAATCCTCGTCCCACAGGGCGTCTGCAAAAATGGGCGCAATGAGCTCGACGGTCGTTATGCCTTCTTCCGGCTGGAAAAGATGCGATGTGGCTTGCTCGTCGATTTCGCCAGTGAATTGTACACGAATGTTGCCGTAACGGCGGGCGCGGCTGCTATCGGGGGATTCGCTCATTTCGTTCCATGCCTCGATGAAAGTGTGCTGCATGACTTCGGCTGCGGTGAGTGCAGGGTGATGGTCATCGGCGTCGGCAGCAGCTTGGATGGCGTCGTTGTGGTCTTCAGGGCTGAAGAATTCCCAGTCATCGTGCTCGAAGAGATCAGTCGCCACTTCAGCAGGAGGTTGGTTCATGTAGGTTTGGTACTTCTCCAGCACGCTTTCGAGCACTTGTCGAGCCATGTCGGGAGAGGTGTCGCTGGTCGGGTTGCCGACCTTGTAGACTGTATCTTCGCCCCATTGGAACTTGCGTGCCTCGTTGCCTTCCCAATCGTCGATGTTGGGCTGGCGCACCGCCTTTGCCTTTACCCACGATGGATACCAATCGACCTGGTAGAACCTTTCGTCTCCGACATCACGCTGCGCGAGGATCCTCCGGACATCGAACTGTGCCGATATCTTTGGCTTCCTAAGCTGAGCTTTGGATCGGTTCTTCGGCTGCTCGTCTTTCTTGCCCTTGCCCTTGCCCTTTTGAGGAGCTTTGCTGGTGGCTTTCTTTGCCTTGCTTGATGTGGCCTTAGCTGAGCTCTTCGCAGTGGCCTTTGCGGCGGGTTTGCTGCCTCCAGCAGATTTCTTGGTACCTCCGGCGCCCTTGTCGACGGCTTCTTTGTCGGGCTTCTTCACAGTGCTACGGGTGGCTCGCTTTCGCTTAGCTGGGACTCGAACCGTCTCTCCCTCTTCCTCGCGTTCTTCTTCGTCTTCGCCGTCACGCATGTGACCGTCCTCTTCGGCCTCGTCTTCAGGAATCGACCGCTTCGTCGTCTTTGCAATAGCTTTCGTCTTCCGAGTAGCAGGGCGTTTAGGTGGGGGTTCCTCAGGGAATTCATCGGTGATATCCATCCTAAATTTCGGAGGCTTAGGGGCGAGGGGGTCTAGAAGCTCGCGTGCGTACTCCTCATCAGATTCCTCCCTTGTCTTGTGGCCAGATAAGTTGTTCATGGTTTCCGCCGTGGTAGATGGTTTTCCTATTCGATAGTCTGGTGTTCAAAACAGATTCAGTCGTGTTGGACTTGAAAACCAGAACTAAGCAAGCCAAAAGAGCCATTATGTAGTCGTCAATAGTTTGCTGTAGAAGATTGCCACGAGGGAGTGGCGTCAAAGACTGACTTTTCCGGACAAAGACGTGGTTGTTCCGCCATCATCTTGTTTCAACGTCGTCCTTCTAAGATCGTAGACAAAGGCATATGGACACAAATGGAATATTGTAGCGCCATCTTTGCATCTCCATGAAACAAAAGGACTGACCCCTTTGTTTCGTAGGGGCAGTCGTGAAAGACTGGGATTAGGAGTATACCGGTGTCCAAAATTATCTCGTCGACACCATCACCTTGATTTCGGTAAATCTCACCAAATCTGGAATAACCATGTCTTGTGGTTAGCTGCGTGCCTGAGCAGTGATTCCGTTAAAAATGCAACCAAAACGTTCACCGTTTGCATTTGCGCACCGTAACCAGAAGTTGAGAAGACATCAAAAGAAAAGCCAACAAGTGCACACCTCACTCTGGAGCTTTAATAGCCATCCCATTCACCCTCTTTGGTTCCGTCACATTCCGAATCAACACCTATCCATCCCGTCTCCCGTCACCCTTCACCCCCAGCGACTCTCCACCTACCAAAAACCAGCAACCCATCACCCCCCATCCACCAAGCACCGGCACCAAAAAGCCAGCGCCTAACACACGCCCTACCCACGACCATGATGTTCCTTTCGCAAAGCGCCGCTCATACTAAACTGTGTACGCTATACCTGTTCCTCTCCAAATATTTCGTCCACGCGAGTTGAACTAAATTCTTTAAGGCTGAATTGAATGAGAAGGCTTGTGGACACAACAAGCGCGACAAAAACGTTCTATCATTCTACTACTTTTACATATGATATAGATAGCTACACTATTATCTTCTACACTATACTACACTTTAAACAAACCCTACTACTCTTATAGATAAAAAATAAAGCTACATAATTTAACACAAGAGTAAGATACTAGATAGTAAACTAATAGTGTGAAGAATCTATTTTATAATACTACCTTAATAAAAAAAGAATAAAAACTCTACTTTCTTTCTTTCTTTCTTTCTTTCTTTCTTCTACTACTCTATAAAACGCTCTAATATCTACGTTACCTTCTATACTGCACTACACTACACTCTAAACAACTCCTACTAATCTAACTAACGCTATATAAACCTACACACCTACTACAACCTACAACAGCAGTATTTAACTAACAGACCTAACTACCTGTTTTATACAACATCACCTACCCCTGTCCGTCTTACCCGTTTACTCATCCCTAGTACCTAGTATCTAACTATTCCTGTCTTCACCACCTATTTCTATTCCAGTCTACCGCTTTATCCGCACACATGAGCTGAAGTACCAGCCTAGGCGCTACCAGATTTCGCGTAGCAGGTTCAACGCAGGTCCACAGACATCAGTATTCATAACCAGGTAGGTGCGTAATCCGAATATCTCCGTGAAGTTAGCAAGATGCGTAACTCTCTCACTCAACGCAGTAACTAACAAACAAAGTTAACGTGCGCGTAGTTCTACTTAAATTACAGCAAGAGGTTAGGATTAAACTCGCTGTTTTTCGCTGTAACGTAGTGTGCGGCTTCAACCCGCTGCGATAGGGTCGTGGGTTTGTGTTGTAGTAGGCGCTGTCTGTGTTGGGAATAATAAATAGGTCTTGTACTAATAGATCATAAGAACTCTAAGGGTTTAGAGTACTGTTTAAGTTGCTACATTGTGACGCTATTAAGCTATTAATGTGTGTCTACTAGCTGCGGCGTACGCGGCTTCAACCCACTGCGATAAGGTTGTGGATTTACATCACACCAAGCGCTGCCTTTAGTTAGGAACAACGCATAAATCCCACACCAACAGCTCACGCCGAGCTTCCAGAGCCTTGGACCACCATTTTCATCCGCAACGTCATCACCCCATCCCATGTACCGCTATCTACACACAAGCACAAGCGCAGCGTGACCACCACCGCGAGTGCCACGACTTCCCACTCGCCAACAACAACCAAGCAGCGTGCACGTCTCCTTCGCCTATCTGGGATTTGCCATCTCCCTCCAGGCCCAACGGACGAGCAATCCCGACACCTTCACCTTCACCTCAAGCGCGGACAGCGTGTTAGTTACCCAGCATCTCGACGTTCAGGAGACAAACAAGCGGTGCCTGATTCCCGCACCACACGACAGGAAGCGCGTGACGAGTGCGAGTGCGAGACGGAACTCTATTAATGACCTAAAACCGATGAGTCAAATACTGCTCCCAGCCCACAACGCGACGACGTCGTTATCCTATCGCCGACACCACGAAAAGGGTTGTACAGGAACACACCGTTTTGGACTTCCAGACGCACGACTAGAATCCGAGTACGTGAGTCAACAGTCCCGTCTTGAAAATCGAGATTCTTCTCAGCGCCGACTACGAGGTCACGAGACGCACTGGTGCTGCCGCGTCACTCCGTAGCGGTCGCCTATCTGCGTCGCGGTTGCTGATCCGCAGCTCGGGTGGCTGCACGTCGTTCGCGATTGGGACGGCGTGGTGCAGCGCTTGGATGAGCGAGAGGCTATCTCCACGTGCGGAACCGCGATGAATTCGATTCGGAAGGGCGGAGGACGACGACGAAGAGGCCATGTCCGCCGGAAAGAGCGTGGCGTGAGTGTGCGAGGTTTGGCGGCGAATTTAGAAGACGTAGAGATGTGGCAAGGTCGGTTGCCTCCCTACGACATGGTGGTTGGAGACAGGCCCCGCGGATGGCGAGCAGAGCGTGGTTTCACTGACGATGGGAAAGAGATGCTGAGGAAGTTTGGCTGCGGGTTGGAGGCAGGGGATGGAGGCGTGTAGGCGCTGTGGAAGATGTGGAAGAGTGGGGCGGGGATAGCATAGGCAATCGCCACGGAACGCAGAACTTGCGGTGCAGGGAGATATATAAAAAAACTTATTTACATACAGTGGTAAGTTGTAGTTAATAGCACTTAAAGAACAACTAACACAGAACAAAGCATATACACACTACTAACTACACCTCTCTATCTATACAGTTTAATTCTATCTAACCTAGTTCCTGCTTATACCCCTCTAACCCCTAACTTTGCTAGACCTTACTTAACGCAAGTACCTAAGAGCAAAGTTAAGGTGTAAGTAGTTCTGTTCTAGTAGAGTAGCGGAGAAAGGTCAAGTAAGGATAGGCACAGGACGCGGAACTCACGGTGAAGGGAGATAGATGAAGAGACTCATATACAATAACAAGGCGTGGTTGACAGCTCTTGAAGAATGATCAATGCGGAAGGAAGCATGTACATAGTACTAATTACACCTCTCCTCTCTGTACAGTTCAGTTCCATCCGACCCAGCTCCTGCTCATGACTCTCCAAACCCTGACTTCACCAGACCTCAGATCTCCCATTCTGAAGCTCTCGGGTTTTACTTTTTTATGTTCTCTTCCTTGCTCCCAAACACGCACCTTCTTCTTACTACCATCCCACTCCACCACAACACCGACATGATCGGGCTTTCCTACGTCGACGGCGTACTTGGCATGCATGGCACCTATCTTGCCCTGGAACTTCGCATTGCGGAAGGTGACAATGTCGCCGGGACGGATCTCGTCGAAGGACTGTGTGGAAGCGTTGGCGAGGTTGGCGTAGACGAGAGCGCCGTAGGCGCGTGTTGAAACGGGGGCGAGCGCGTCTTTGTGGAGTTTGAGGAGCTCGTCCACAAAGCCGTATGGGGTGCCATTGCCCACTACGCTGCCTTGCTTGGACTCGGCGTCCTTGGCAATCCGGCGGCCGAACTGCTCGTAGGCACTCTCGAGTTGGTCAGGTCGAAGACGAGGAGGCGGTGGTTCTTGACGTTGTTCCAGCTCCACATCGGAGACGTTGTTGCTGTCGAAGCGTGCTGAGACGATGGTTTGTGAGTAGTCCATGAACAGTACCGACAACAGCTTCTCCACTACACTGCCGGACTGCGACTCTTGCAGGTCGACAAGCACGTCCTTGCGAGCCTGCAGCGATGGTGGAAGCATCTTTGGCTGGGTCCACCAGTGACTCGAGGCACCTAGGTCGATGTCACTAGCCATGAAATCCTGGTTGATTAGAGGACGCTGCTGATCCATCGACACTCGACTTTGCAGTGTGCGGCCCGCGTCAAGAGACTTTCTTCCACCCATGGATGGCCGGGGTGGAGCTTCCGTGGGTGGCGGGAAGGTGGCGCGCTCCTGAGGGGGTGGTATTTGGGGTGGTATTTGCGGTGGAGGGGGAGCGTGGGGTGGTGGCGGTGGTGGCGCTCGATCTTGGGGCAGTGGTGGAGGTGCATGCTGGTGGGGCGGGGCCTGCGGAGGCGGTGGTGGGGGCCGGTCGTGCGATTTTCTAGGAGGCGCCTCGTACAAGTCGTCCTCTGATGACTCGGCTTGTTGATATTGTGGGACCGGGGGAGCCGCTGGGGGCATGGGTGGTGGCGGACGGCTTTGTGGTAGAGGCGGCTGGCTCTGAGGGGGGGGAGGCATTCCTCTCGGGACAGGTGGTGCTCCAGTGGGCGGTGAGATGGTGGGAGAGCCTGTGTACCGATACGGGTCGTAGCCCTCGTCATTCTCTTCCAAAACACGAGTAGGTGGTGGGACAGGTGGAAGAGGAGGTGCGCCGCGAGGAGCATCCAGGGATGACCGACTCTGAGGCTGCTGTGGTGGAGGTGGTGGGACAGCACGAGGGGCTGTTGGAGGTAGCGGTGGGATGCCATGAGGTATGACAGGCGATCCACCGATAGTGCTAGCGTCCAGGCTCTGTTCCCGAGCGTGGGACTTGAGGGCATCTCTGTGGGTGTCTCCAGAGGCAATGTCCGTATCGTAATCGCCCTCGTAGTCGGTTTCTCCCTCATTGCGGTCCTGCTTCCTGATCGGCAGCTCAGCACGATGCGCAGGAGGTGCTGCTGTGGGAGGCGGGGGCGGAGGTAAACGAGCAGACGGCGAAGTCGGGCTCGCTAGAGGAATAGGGGGCACCCTTCTGTCAGGTGAGTCTGGCGTCTGTTCCTCCCCGTTGAAGTAGGAAGCACGCTTCGAGGGTGCTGGGAACGGGGGAGGGGGGCTTCTAGGTGATAGCGCATGGGCACCAGCATCCGTCAGCTCGTCACCAGACTCAGACCCTGGGCCTGGAGAAGCGATGGGTGGCAGAGGGGGCGGGACCGGGCGAGCTAGAAGGGTGTTAGCAAATGACCTTTGCATCATCATGGCCGACACTTACAGGCGCCAGGCACGGGAGGCGCTGAGCGTTCCGCTGTGGGTACGGGTGGAGGGGCTGGCCGTCCTACGCCATGTCAGCAATGTGGTCATTACGGGTGTGGTACCTCGTCCCATTACGACATGACATACTCGACACGCTGACAGTCATGACATACTGGGAAACGCCATCAAAAGCCGAGTAGGTCTTTGACACCGTCTCTGAGGATGAAAGCTGAAAGTGGCCGAGCAGTGGACGAGCGCAAGCGTCGACGGGTTTACGAGGGATGAGGAGCTTACTGTCTTGTGGGACGGGAGGAGCGCTCTCGCCTGTTGGTGTTCTTGAGATGGCCTGCGGCGTCACGTCTTCGACATCCGGTACCTCGTCTGCTGCGTGTGTCCCAGTCACTGGGTGGTACGCCTCATCCTCCTTCTCCACGGCTAGTTGTCTGTTTTCTTGCTCGGGGCTTTTGACGGAGGGCATGCCTGGCATGGGAAACATGGCGACTCGCTGCTGCGGCACGTGGGGCTCTTCGCTCTCCTCACTCTTCTTATCGCCGGTGGGCTTCTTCTTCTTGGGGGGGAGGCCGCCCATGGGAATGCCGCCAAACATGCCAGGCATGCCCATGCCACCGCTCATCTTGGCCATGCGCTCTCGCAGCTCTAGTTTGCGCCTGGTCTCCGCGTCCATCTCGTCTTCCTCCTCCTCTTCTTCTCCTTCGCCCTCATTTGCAACGTCCTGCTCGTCGCCAACCTCTGGCTCTCTCGCAGGTGCAGCAGGCGCTCTCGAGGGATGAGGTGGGTGATGGCCGACGGTCCGCTTGTCGTCACCCTCGACACTGGTGGAGTCGGCGTCTTGGTCTTCGGTCTCGCCAGCACCTGATTGGTCGGCGTCATTGGCATCGCTGAGGATCTCGCGGTCGTGGTGCTGCGACTCTGGAGCGTTGAAGTCATGGGAGGGTCGTGGGGGGCGGGCATGGTCGGTGGAGGGACGCGTAGTGGAGCCTGCGCTGACGACCTTTTCAAGCTCCGTGTCCTCGCTGTCTTCTGCAAGCCCTTGGTGCGACTCCAGGCGCTTCTTCTGGACGGGCCGCTTGGGCTTCTCCTTGTGTACGGCAGCAGCGGCTCGTTCTGCCTGCTCTTGCTGCTGCTTCTGGAGGAGAGCAATGCGCTCTTTCAGGCTCAGCTTGGGCCCTTCTTCCTCGTCGTTTGCGTTTGGGGCGTTGGCAGCGGTGAGGCCCGACTTTTCTGCAGCGTCCTGGTCTTGGGCCTGGCGATGGGCAATCTCCGGGTCTTCGTCGCGCCTGTACGTCTTGAGTGGTGGGGCTTCTTTAGGGGGCGGGACGTAGGCATTGCGGCTCGGGGGCGGTGCGACGAAAGGCTTCTTGACAAAGGTGGGCGGCGGGGCAGCTGCGTTGAAGGGGTGGATGTGGGCTGCGTCGGGCTGGTTGAAGG
>SATY01000802.1:0-17661 GCA_004335155.1 Ascochyta viciae
TAATAATTAAGAAAGAGAGATTAAATTCTTCTATAGATCTATTAGTTTAACCTAATTGTTTATATATCCTTAATCTAACGCTAGTGACTTAGCGCATCTGGATTTAGATCACAAAATCAGTAATCCTGATCAGATAATCACTAATCTAAGCGGTATTTACCGCGACAATTGCCGAGTCCATCCTGCTAGCCGAAGCCGTTGCTTCTTATCAGATTACCGCACCTGTTCAGTGCTACCATCCGGTGAGGTTTGCACAATCACGGAGTCAATTTAAGTTAGAGCCGGAAATACCAATCAGTTTGCAAAAGAATCGTCTGTCGTTGCTAGAAATTCGGAACTCGCCATCTTCTTTCCGGAATTCCGAACCTGGACTCCGGTACATCCTACATTCTAGCCTAGGGCAAATGAGATATATATGCTACATGGGAAGATACAGTAACATTACAAGGGTTTTTGGGGATATCATAGAAGTTCAAAATAAGGAAACGTGTATGAAAGTAGGAAAACACCCCGGAGTCCGTGGTTCTATACAAGAAGCCTCGTGGTCGAAGTAGATGAAGGACCGACATCATTCTGCCGAATATCCAGAAAGGTATCAAAAACAAATCCAAACATCAAAATCATGGCAAGTCACCATACGTCTTCTCCTTGTTCTTCCTCCAAAACTTCATGTTGCTACTCTTCTTCTTTTCTTCTTCTTTCCTTGGCGGAGGGCCTACGGGCTCAGGAGGGCCAGAGTTACGCAAGAAGTCGGCAAGCTCGCTCGTGGCGGTTCGGCTCGCTCGGACCTCTCCCACTACAGGTGCACGAGCTGCTACTTTCGGCTTGTGGGCGCGCGTAGTCTCTGTACCGCTTGAGGATGGGAAGCCCATAGGTGGTGCAGCACCGTTGCTCCCGCCGTTACTGCGTGTTGCCGTTGCCGCAGATGATAGAGACGAGTTCGAGCTGTTCGCGCGGGCTTTGGCTGCAGCGATGGTCTCTTGGCTGAGCACAAAAGGCTGAGGCTTGCTGGCAGACGGGGCAGAAGGTGGTTCCATCTCGTTGAGGAAGTCCATGAGGCTCTCCTGTCTCGCCGCAGGGGGTTTGTTGGATGCAGGAAGAGCAGTCAGTTGGTCTTCATCTTCGTCGTCCTCATCTGACAGATCGATCGCGTAAGGGTCTTTGATTCGTCGTCGAGTGCGCGTGATCACTGGCTCCGAACTCGACGCCATGCTACCTGACAGATTCTGCGGCGTATTCGAGTAAGCTGGCTGTACTACGCTTGGTGATGCAATGAGTCCGGTCTTCGAGTTGGAAGTCTGGATTGAATGCTGCGAATTGAGCGTCGAAGCCTTAGAACCATACGCTGACTCGACATTACCATGATCTCCCAGCATGCTTTCGAATTGATCCGAGTCCACTGTGGTGCGGAAAGGAGCGACTGATCGTGGAATCCTAGGCTGCCCTTCTGGACCGTTCGGTGGTCCTTGGCGAATAAAGTCTATTAAATCATCGTTGCCAGTGCTAAGACCAGCCGGACTGCGTGGCTCCATGTTCACACGGGGTCTGGCTGATGGGCCGTCCTGGTTACGAGAGCTTAGTTGTTTTGTGGATGACTTTCGCCCAATGGAAGTGGAAGAGCTGTTCGTCGATTTGAGACCATTACCACTAATGTTAACGAAAGGCTGTACAGGCTTCTCCTGGCCTGGTGAAGGACCAGTCGATCGAATAAAGTCGGCAAAGTCTCGCATGGACTCAGACTCGATGCGCGGCTCCCTGGCAAGCGGTCTCGTGATGACTTTTCTGCTCGGTGAAGGCTTGTGATGGGGAGCTCCAGGTACCCTGCCCTTGCTCGTAGGTTTGACGGGAAGTGCGTTTGCACCGAACGAGTTATCTTTGTTGGCATCGACGCGAGGGTACACCGTCACAGAAGAACTGGAAGGGCGCTCAAGCTCTGCTTTTCGAACAGCGGGCGATTCCTAGCATCGTCAGTACAATCAACCGTATATAGCCGAACATAGCTTACATCTAAAGCGCGCATGTTTTCAGGTGTCAGAGTGTACTTGACAGTCTCTTTGCCCTGCACGAGCTCCTCAAATTGGCGCTCTCTGTCTTCTTCAGACATGCGTCCGCCGAGGTTGCGCGACAGTTGAGGGTCAGAGTCGCGAGCGCTGGGCAAGCGAGAGATACTGCCCGATTTCTTCGAGGAAGTTGAGCCCACACGTTTAACGCCCGGCTTCTCCATGATCGATCCACCTGCAGTGGACGGTGAACGCAGGGACTCTTCAGTAGAACGACGAGGACCTTGTCGTTCGGCCATTGTCACAGCATTATCACGCGCAAAATGCGGGCTTTGTGTACGGCTGCGGTTGCTGAAGGTGGGACTGTTTTGGCGCATTGTCTGTTCACTAGCGGAGGTCTGCTGAGGCTTGTGGTACTCGACTTCTTGCAGAGAAGGTAGCGATGTACGCCCTGACGTCGGAGGAGTTGCATCACGCCTGCGCGGTGGACTTGCAGTACCGGCAACCGCAGCTGGACCTGCACCGCCAACGTTGGGGCTTGCACGCTTGAGAACATCATTCCGTGCGACAGAGCGCTCAGGTATGATGGGCTTCAAGTCAGGTGTGGGCGTGTTGCGTGACGGTACGGATCGAGGTGTAGGCTGGACCTCGACATATCCACCCTGTGCTGGTACAACCTTGGCTCGCTCAGTCCAGGGCTCGGCAGAAGGTGTAGGCGACGACCGGATAGGTACATCTGACGTTCGTGCTACGCCGATAGCTTGTGGGCCCTCAACATCTTCGTCGTCTGAGTGATCGTTAAGATAAGATGTTGCTTCAGCATGGGTCGAGGCCATTGGTGTTGCTGTGGGTGTTTCCCTCGGCGATTTCAGGCTGGAGCTTCGTGTGGAAAAAGTGCGCACAATGCCTGGAGGACCGCTCCTTCCAATTGACATTCTCTTCGACTGCAATACCTTTGGTTCCACATCGTAGGTATCTGAGGTGGTCGAAGTCACTGATGTGGGCGTATCAGGCTCTACATCACTTCTATTTAGGTTACTCTTCGGAGACGCGGCTATAGCGGCAGCTAACATAGCGTCGTGAGCGTTTCCTTTGCCCTTGTGCGGCAGAAGTAAAGGCTCTACCTTATCCTCGTCACCGATATAGGAGCTACGGTTGAAGTTACTTGTCATCGGCGTCTCGAATGGCGTCTCGAGTGCGGCCTCGGTTTGCTCTTCCTCATCATCCATGGAGGAATGCGAAGGCACCTCAAAGGGTAAGGCTTCCGGACCAGGCATCGAGGTTGGTCGCTCTTTGTTGTGCCTTCTTCGGAAGTTTTCGGCAGAAGCAAGCACAATGACACTACTCGGGCGTTGGGGTCGCGACACGGGCGTTTGCATACCGCTGCTTTCGGCATCCTCATAGGTCCGAGCGAGACCGGGTACTTCAATCTCATCAACGTCCCTTGCCGTTATCGGCAGCGGTATGTTGGCTGCGATATCTGTCTCGGTGGGAGCTCGCTCAGAGACGGGTGTCGGTTCAACATGATAGGAGTCGTCTGGTGGTGCTTGACTGCCTCTACGTCCGTGAAGGCTGGTGTAACTGGAGTTGGGCCGGATGCCGCGGTTTGGTGAGAGTGGCTGGAGAGAAGATCGCACGCGTTTCCTCCAAGTCCTCCACAAGCGGCCAAGTGCTGAGTTCAGGGCGATCTTCTCGACGTCAGGCTCCTCGATGACCAGCCGTTCCAGGGCGACGTCGTCGGCGTCGTGGGAGTGCTGAGACTTCTTGACCCTCGATGCCATGCGAGCGTAGGCTGCCTGTCCTGCAATGAGCAGCGTCTGCTCGGCAACGTATTCCACGACCGAAGTGAGGAAGATGGCAGAGGCCCATGAGACGAGACCAGCCTCTTCGTCTTCATCTTCGTCCATGCTCAGCCCACGCTCCTGCTGGACATACCTCTCCTCGTCCTCGTCCTCCATTTCGCCCAAACGTGTGTAGACCATGATGCGTAGACGCGTGCGCTTCCACACCTTCTCCACATCCCAGCGGTCGATGGCCCTGCCAGCGTCGATTGGAGAGGACTCGTCGTCGTCGTCGTCGTCGTCGTCGTCGTCGCCTGATAACAGCCCCTGGAGCTCTTCGTCTGCAGCTTCAGCAGCTTCCCGGGCCAGGCGAGGCTTCAGGACGTCGGAGATGGCAGTACGGATGGCGGCAAGGGACGGCGAGCGGGCGGTGGAAAGAAAGGCGAACAGCAAGTGATCGAGGAAGCCATTGAGCAGCGAGAGGGCCTGGTCGGAGAAGATGGCATTCTCCAGGTCCTCGTATTCCGAGTCGGCGTGGCGCAGTTGAGCGTTGTGGTTGTCTGTGACCATCTGTGACGCGACCGAGGCAGCAATGTAGGCAGGCAGTGGGCGCACCGTGGTGGGCATCTGGAAGGTCACGGAGCTCGCGACCGAGGGGCGGTCGCTCGAGAAGCTCAGGGCTCTGCTGGAGCGCCTGGAGAACATGTCGCCCGTGTCGGAGGTGGTATGGCGATGCATCGTGGGCGAGTGCGCCGTGGCCGTGGCCGTGGCCGTGGCAGTGGCAGGCGGGACTGGGACTGGGACCCCGTCCACGCTCGTTCGACGGTTGCTGGACATGAAGGCGGCCGAGGGATTCGATGTGCAGCCGAGTGCAGCTGAGTGCTCCCGCGCGCGCGCTCTCGTACCGCGAAGCTAAGGGGCGCCCTGCAGCGAGAGGCTCTCGCTCGACGAATGAAGGGGAATGATGGTGACGCTAGAATACGTCTATGTCTCCAAGCAAGCTAGCACTGATCGAGGTACAATCAGCGCTTCATGGCTGGCGCGCACTGTGCGGAGTGGGTAAACGAGCGTGGAGAAGGAGAGACACAGACACGGAGCGTGCAACGATGAATGATGAATGCTTCAAGATGGTTGAACAACGAGATTTGTGAACTGGTACCCCGGACGTCGATCGGTGGTTCGCGGCCAAGATAAGATGCCTTCAGGAGCCAACAAGGCCAACGCACGTTCAACACCCGAGCTTCGAGTAATCATGCCGTGTCTGCGATTCAAGAAGCAACAAGATGCTTCCGTGTTCCTGGCACCACCATGTCGTACACTCCGCTGTCGCAACATGGTGACGACCCTGCTGCCTCCAATATCCCTCTCCTCTAGCTGCAGTCAGCCACCCCTGATCGAGACATGACCTGTCCACTTCACGTGGTCCCTGTTGTGCTCGTTTTGCTTGTCCGAGGCTGTCCTTCGCCGGCGAGACATGCCGTGTTCTGCTATACCTCCCGAGTCAGACCATCGACCGACTTTGGTTCGCCGGGCCTTTGGGCAACTTTGACATGACAGCTGACTGCTGAGGCTTCTGCTTTGCTCAATTCGAACATGCTGGGCCCCATGTGTCGCACCATGGAGCTCGTTGGCTGTTTTGACTCGTACGCTGCGACGCAAAAAGCAACACCATGCTCTCCTGGCATCAACAGTCGCCGCCACAGGTACATGAGCACTTCTCTCACCACATTGTTCTGTCTGAACCCAACCCTCTACTTGCGCCAGCACATGGTTGGTTGTTGTCAAATCCAGTGAGAACGTTGTTGTGCACAGTCACAGCCATGGCCGTTTCTCTTGAGACTTCGGCAGCCATCTCAGGGGCACGGTAGTGATCGGCAAATGTGGCAGTCAAGCACATATCAAGTCGACACGAATGGGATAACTTTGAAAAGAAAGAAAATGATACAGCCTGATTGCCTCAAATCCGCCCTTATGGTTGATGGCTTGTTTTCATTGCAGTACGAGAACCCATTTTATGTACACTGTTGCCAAGCGGGATACCTCGTTCCAAGCATGAATACATCAAGACCACCCAAGAGCTTGTAGCAAGATCAGATGGTCTGATTGCGATTCATCTAACAGTTGCATCACCTGTAAACTACAAATGTAAAGAAATCCTGTTCGATCGCCAGGCACACCTGCTCAGTACATTGAGTAATCAGTCCGTGTAGCTGTCCAGCTCTGGACTGCGCTGAAATTAGGAACTGTAGCGAAAGGAACGCTACAGGCAGCTATCTTCTTCTCTGAACCTTTGCTGCTGTCTGTGTTCGCAGCGACGAGGATGGAAGGAGGACGCGAGTTGTCATTACCCCATCGATCCTCCTCATTGGTCAGGTGCTTGCCATGTGGCCCAAGAGCTATTACCATTCCCCTCATTGTTTGCAACCTCACCTCAAACTTTGAATTTTCGTACTCTCGAGCAACTCGCAGCCATCTCGCCGTAGCTGAATGTTCATGTAAATATGCTCTGTGGAGCAGAAGCATTCTTGACCTCCGCTGGTCAAGCTGCTGGTGAGAGCTTGCCGGCTGGTCCGTGCGGATGTTTACTCTTCCAAAGGTATGTTTGCAACAACTTCAGGCGCTGCAGCTGATTGTAGAGTACGGAGTGGGCCTTCATCCAGTAACCGTTTCTCGTATCCAAATACATTGAACGATGTGTCTAAGCGTCATGACACTTCGTGATGCTGTTGAGTAGGCAGCCAATGCCTCCAGCGGCTTTGCCATCTATGTCGGCCTGGTGAGCTTATAAGCATAGCGTGCTAACGAAGGAAGGATCGAGTTACCTTCTACTTTAAGAACTGGTTGACTCAACCTCAACACTCTCTGCTGCAACCTCTCTTCCACCCTAGCCCAGCCGGCATTGCTCACGTGCGCAAACGGCCTCCAGACATCTCCTCTCGCCATATGGTAACTACACTGCGAGCACAGTTCGTTACTGTTGACCGATCCAATGTTCTCAGTGTAGAGACATGGAGTAAAGCGACAATCTACTATTCGAGCCCGGCAGCATGGCTCTCCTACGATGCGTTCACGGCCCCAATGAGAACATCGATGGTATACGTGCTCCGTGTAGCACATTCTACGTCGTCTGGAGGGATTGGTGTGCGGTACTAGATGTGGTAAAGTCGATACTAAGATGTCGTAAGTGCGATGACACCTGTATGAAATAAGAGCAGTGACTGATCGTCCTTCGTGTCTATATACCTACTCATACAAACTGCGAGGCACATGTCATACACATGGGCCTTGTTCTACCATGGGGCCAGCACTGTGTCGACCTTTGTCTCCAGACTCAGCTCTGGTCTCCCGACACACGTTTGGACAACATTGTTGGGAACACAATCTGATTGTTCGCTCCACGCTTTCAACAATGTTTTGACAACGGCAGTGTACCCGGACCCGCGGCCAAACGGAATGAACAAGGCGTGGTCAGGAACCCCAGATCATGATCGACAATCCGGATGGACGCACCTACTGCGCACGTAAAAAAACCCGGACTTAGTCTGCGCCATGCGAAAGCGGGCCCTACAAACGTGGACCATAGTCTCCTAATATGGTGCACCTGATACCCTTTTTGGATAGGTAGATCCGGGACGGGGACCAGGATCCGTCGCGGGACAAGAGTGCGGGGATCGATGCGTTGTATCGAGACAAACGCTGAAATGCTTGGATGGTTGTGGTACAGCGACCATGGCCAAACGTTGGACAGACGTCACGTGGACAGGACAATGTAAGGCTGCATGTACTACCGCATACAGACTGATGATCTACCGTATAGCCTGGTTCTGGCTGAGCATCAAGGCAAGGTCTGCGATGGACATTATTGCGTCCATAACCGTTCGTTAGCGCAAAAGCGATGTCCGCTGGCGATGACGGTCACCCCAGCCTTCGCCGAGAGGAGTCGACGAAAGCCAAACTATTTCTGACAGCCGTTTGAACGGGCTTAGCTTTTAGATGGGTGCTAATTGTCAACGAGGATGACTAACGCAGGAACAGTGCCCAGATGGCCCCAGAAGAAAACGAGAAGCCACCCCAACCTTCTCATTAGCCTTCCCCAGATTTAGCATGCTACTGGCACTGTCCCCAAACGCTCAGACGCGGGGCGAACCGGCGTTAACCCAGAATCGATCCGTCTCTTCCCGGGCTCACTGTTCAGCACAGCCCATGTCCATCTGCAGGTACAACCGCAGTCGCCACCCCACCAAGGTCGATTGGCCCTGCACGTCATCAGTTACACTGGGTTAGAGGAGAGGGGACGTGCAGCAAGAGCATCTAGCGGTTCACGAGCACGTTGCTTGTCTGTGCTGGAGCAAGGCGCTTGATCAGAAGAAGTCGCATCAAGGTCCGGATGCATGCCCTACCCAGGAGCCTCCCCAGTAGCGAATGCATCTCAGGTCGCCCTGCGTCGGAGTGCACACGAACTTCGACTGGGTCGCTCGGTCGGGCTGGAGGCGCAGACTGCACGTGTCGGAGAGATAACGGTAGGCCAGGTCAAGGCTGAGTCGTGGGACTTTGCGTCAACCATAGAGATGAAATGCTTTGATCAGCGAGTCTTGGAACTGGAGGATATATAAAGCCTCGCTCGACCCGCGTAGGACAGACCTCTATGGCTTTCCCCGATACGGCCCATGGCAACGCCACGTGCACGGATCCGCTTTTCGACGTGCATCCTTGACTCGACTGCATGTCGAGCCATGCTCCCAACTCTGGGATCATTTTGGCACGTTTTTGGCTTTTTCAGAGACACGACTTGAAAGTGCTGCATTGGTAGCACACAGGCGTCGTCGAAAGCGAGCCCCGGCCGGCGCCCGTTACGTGTAGGGATCGAGTAACTATCTGCTGCTATCTGTGGCTTGCAGGGGCCGCAATCTTGGCGTTGATCTGCGGCAACCCGCACCCCACGATTGCCCACCAACGCCCAACGTCTGGTGGAAAGATGCGCGATATAATTGCTGTGCCGACATGGCATAATGGCCGAACCCAACCTCAGTTGATGGCGACGGCTATCCATCACATGGTGGGGTGTGGGCGCACAAAGGCTGGAGGCGGCGCATGCATGGCTTGCAATCTGAGATGCTTTTTTGCCAGTGGTTGCGCTGCTATTCGTTGCGGTTGTGTAGCGATGATAGCTACTGTAGTTGCACGTACGTGTTCACGATAGATGCCGTCTATCAATGCATGCGGGACCGTGTACTGTGTAGGGAGTGTGGGGCAGTCAGTCAGAAAGGATCCTATTCCTGCGTCTAGAATGGAAAACCGGCAGCGCTGCGGGCGATTGCCGTGGAGACGGCCAAGCCAGGCACGGATTCCTTGAGGGTTGAGGGTCTAAGGGTTCAGGGTTGAGGGTTGCACGATAACGCAACCCTCCACTTGGGCAGCTGCTCCTTGCAAACAGACATGACAACCATGGCCCAGGGCGTTGCACTGGTTGTAGTCGGGGCATCGGAAAGGGGTTTGCTTGACTACAAAAAACGTTGCCAACGCGTAGAGTGATGCTCGCATGACGGCGGCCGAGTCGCTGGGATGGTCGCGATTGGCCGGCCTTATCCTTATCGCCACGCCTGCGTCAAGGCTCGTTCTAGCGGCTGTCGAGAACATGGTGAGTTCAGGTTAGCAGTGCCGCAGCGGTGCTCGCATGCAGGTGGACGTCTGGCAAGCCATGTTGCTGCACGAGCTTCCCCATTATGCCTCCAGGGCTCGCCGCTTCTCCGTGCACAAGGGAACTGTCGTCGCAAAGCGGCAGAGTACCGATAACGACCAAGATCCAAGGGTCACGGGTAGCCACAAACAGTCACGATGCACGTCGACGGTGCCGTGCACGAGCGGCCAGCGGCCAGCGGCCAGCGGTGTGTGCCCTGTGCATGCGAGCTCCCAGCATCAGCATGGCTTTGGGGCACGCTTCGGGCCAGCTTGCGTTCCATGACCAATATCTCGGCTGTGTGGGTAAATTTAGCTGCGCAGTGACGACGGTTGGCCACGCTTTCCAGGAACAAAGCGGTCAAAGTCGGGAGCCACTGAGGCTGAGCGGGACCGCGGCTAGGTTGTGTGCCACCAAGACGGTGATTCCGTCAAGGCGAGGAGCCACCGCTGATGAGACCACACAAAGCATGTGTGAGTGAATAGCATCAGCGCGAAATGGCCGGCCACAGATTGGGCGAGCGTCCCCAGATGGCTGGTTCGACAACAGTAGGCGGCGCTAGAGAAGTGGACATGGACTAGCATCCATCCTAGCATTGCATTCATCCTGGGCGCGCGGCCGTCGGAAACCCCCAGTTTGGCACGCTCTGATTGCTGTGCATGGTTGCTTCATCCCACGGAAACGTTTCGGCGATGCCTGTGCTTGGCCCAGGGCCAGCCTAACTGTCCCTCTTATCCTACTAACCGCCGCCACAGACCGAGACATTGGTCGTCTGCTACTTATAAGTCTACGTCCCCGGGAGCCCTTATCTCTCCCCTCATTCACATATCTCCTCTCCACCACTCTTATATCTACCCCTCCACCACTCTTATATCTACCCCTCCTAAGTACGAGGTCTTGTCGCCAGGCATCAACACCCTTCCCTCTACCCTTCTCTTCTTCCTCTAATTCTCACACACAACCGCAGTCATGGTATGTTCACCAAACAGTACATGCCGTACTTTCATGCCGCCCACAAACGGCACAACCAAAAGCACATCTGCTCACTACAGAACACATAGGCCAACTCAGCAATCATCTCCAACACGGCAACTGTAAGTTGAACCTACCTCGCCTGCCTCGGCCAACCGGGCTAATGCGCCATTTGCAGCTCCAAAAATACCTCAGCCTTCCCCAGAAGGAAAAGGTCATCGCCGAATACGTCTGGATTGACGGTTCCAACGGTCTCCGCTCAAAGTCAAAGGTGAGCAGTTTTCGCGTCTATTCCCTCAAACCAAGCGCTATTCGCATTGCGGCATTTGCGAGCACCGTGGGGTGTATTGGCGCAAAGCAGGGCATTGGTACCTGCAGTCAGCATTCTTGGTGGCACAGGACCCACCCACGCAAAGAGCTGGACATGGCGAGCAGGGCGGCCGCTTTGTGTGACCTCACTGCGCAGCGATCGCCTGCCCCTCTCTGTTTGGTGTTCCTTATCGGCGACTTCAGCCGCCCACCAAAGCCCACCACAGCCCACGATAAGCCCCACCAGCCACGATCTCCGGGTCGCCGGCTGATGCTTGCACCCCCTCATCTTCCCTTTGCTCACACCCCCAACACCACTACCCGATCCGGCACACGACACTAACCTGATTGCAGACTCTCTTCAAGAAGGTCACAAGTCTTGACGACCTCCCAGAATGGAACTTTGACGGTTCGTCAACGGGCCAGGCGCCCGGCGACAACTCGGATGTCTACCTCCGCCCCGTTGCATACTACCCCGACCCCTTCCGTCTCGGCGACAACGTCCTGGTCATGTGCGAGACGTACATGTCGGATGGTAGCCCCAACGCCTACAACTTCCGCCACGATGCTGCCATCATCCTGAAGGAGCACAAGAAGCACGAGTTCTGGTTCGGACTAGAGCAGGAGTACACTCTGCTCGACGAGTTCGGCTGGCCCTACGGATGGCCCAAGAACGGTTTCCCTGCTCCTCAGGGCCCGTACTACTGTGGTGTTGGCACCGGCAAGGTCTTCTGCCGCGACATTGTCGAGGCCCACTACAAGGCCTGCCTGTACGCCAACATCAACATCTCCGGCACCAACGCCGAGGTCATGCCCGCCCAGTGGGAGTACCAGGTTGGTCCCTGCGAGGACATCTCCATGGGTGACGAGCTCTGGATGTCGCGCTTCATCCTGCACCGCGTTGCCGAGGAGTTTGGCGCAAAGGTCACCTTCGCTCCCAAGCCCATCCCTGGCGACTGGAACGGTGCTGGTCTGCACACCAACGTCTCGACCAAGGAGACGCGCGAGGAGGGCGGCATGAAGGCCATCGAGGCCGCCATGGAGAAGCTCTCTGCCCGCCAGAAGGAGCACATGGCCGTCTACGGCGAGGACAACCAGCAGCGCATGACCGGCAAGCACGAGACTGCCTCGTACGACAAGTTCTCCTGGGGCGTCGCCAACCGTGGCTCCTCGGTCCGCATTCCCCGCTCCGTCGCCGCAGAGAACAAGGGCTACTTCGAGGACCGCCGCCCGGCCTCCAACGGCGACCCCTACCAGATCACCGGCATCATGGCCGAGACAATGTTCGGCAAGGTCGAGGGCGCCGACGTTGCCAAGTTCGCCGCAAAGGCGGGAGAGGTCGAGCAGGAGATGATTGTCCCCGTCGCGAAGCCGTAAGCTAGCTGGCTTGCTCAACCCGCAGAACGTCTTTTAATCTCGCTTGTTGGCCTTACTCTTCTCCCAACCCTCTTGCCCTCCTCGGCTTCGCAAACGGGGTAAACCCTTTTTGCATGCCAAGGGGGCAGCATGCGGGTTCTCTTGGATGCTTCATCACCGTGTGTGCGGTGCTGGAGCTGGCTTGTTTGTCGTTTTATTTGGCGACCCTTTTCCTTCAACATCACATACCCCGACCCCCTGCTAGATCCATGCTAGAAGCAGCGGGAGTTAAGCATGGACGCAACGATTGCAATGTATGTATTGCAATGTAATCTAGACGTGCAATGAATGAACATGATCGACACTTCAATCTCTTCTCTCTATGCGATGCCGTGACTATGGATGCATGTGGTGTTTCAATATCGGCATTCAACGAGCTTGATTAACTGCAACCCCTAGCAACCTCCCTCCTCAACCACTCTCCCCAAATGCTGAGGTCACCAGAGACTTCCAGTGCCTTGCCAATCCTCTTGATCTTGGCCTCCACCTCCTGCACCTTGTCCAAATCCTCCTCTCCCGCCGTCCTCCCTTCTGTGACATTCTGCTCGCTGATAACGAGCTCCGCGTTCGCATGCACATCCAGCGTGACACTGAGTGGGGCATGGGCAACAGCGGGACCCAAGGCGGTGTCGGAAAGCAGGCCCGATAGCAGATCGGAGATAGAAGCCGGTGTCGCGGTTCCGGGTAGTGATGTTGTCTCTAAGTTGGACTTGACCTTTGGTGATGATGGGCGGGGAATGTGGAGGGTCAGGCGGGGCGCGGGCGGGGTGTAGGAGAGGTTGACATCGACTTGTAGCGGCGCATCTTCTTGACTGTTCGTATTTGGCGTGATCGGTGGCGTCGGAAGCGGTGAAGTCTTCTTCGGCTCTGTCGTCTCGAGGAAGGAGGCCTGTAAGAGCGATGTCGTGAAGGCATACTGACGAAGTGTTGGGAGCAGCTCGACCAACTGCTTGGGGTGGGCGAAAGGCAGGCTTTCCAACTTCCTGCTGTACTCCATCTTAGGAGCGTACATGCTGAGATTGTGTATCCTGTCCTTCTCTTGCCCGTCTTCGTCGCGTACCAAAACTGTTCGCGAGCTCCGAATCTCGTGTGTGATTGCGCCGGCTGTGCCTGTCATACCGGGATCGAGCTCACCGGGTCGCAGTGCTAGGCCAACAAAAGTCGTAGCGAGAAAATCTTGTGGTGGCTCGACACCAACGGATTGGTACAACGACATGTAGGTCGTGATGGGAACAACAAGCGGCGGGTTGAACTTGGCGATGAAACGTATGTTTGGTAGGCGGCCTGCGGCAGAATCAAGGTTCATTGCGTCGTCTTCGGCTGCCGATGCTGGCGGCTCGAGGAAAGTCGGCTTGGGCTCTTGCCAATCTATCGAGGGTGTGTTCAAAAGGATATTGTTGAGAGCGTTCGCATCGTCTGCGTCCATAGGCTTCTCTATCGTGTCGCTGATCCAGTCGTCTGATATACGGATTGGTGTGTAGAGTGTCGAAGGAGATGATTCACATTCCAGCGTAAGAGAATACACCTTGTTCATCAGCTCATCATCGTCCTCCAAATACCCGTTTTCTTCAGGGGAATCGAGCTCCATCTTCTCTTTTCCTTTCTCAGAAGTTGTCAGTCCTGTCCGCTTCTTGGGTAATATGTGCCGCCTGTCCATCCAGTACTCCAGACTGAGCCCTAAGCGATCGCCACCGTTTGGCCTGGGTCGACCACTCTTCCTGCACAACACTTCCCTCTCCGCCTTGTGAAGTCGATGTGGTGTGTTCTCATCCATCACCGTGAGTGCCATCTTCTTCTCGTGCTCGAAGAGTTTCCGCAAGCTCGTGTAAACACCTGCAATGGCGTTGTAACAACTGACTCCGCCATTCTGCGGTGATCCTAGCTTGTCCAAGGTCACAAGCTTCTCCAAGTTCTCCGCAAATCGCTCGAGTGTGACGTTCATCTTACTCTGGCCTGGTAAGGGCTTTAGATTCCGAGTGAGGATTTTCGTGCCCGTTTCGCCGAACCGAATGTCGCCGTTGTGGATGTCGAAGCCACCCTGTAGCTCAACTTTCTCGACCTGGTCATCTCGAAACACAATCTAAAACTGTCAATGCCCGTGTGCTACCAGCTAACCATGTGATGGTGTACTCACCTCCAGGAGGTTTGACTCGCCAACAGGGAGTAGATAGGCGCCCTCTCCCACCTTTTCGCTCGGTACACCGAGCCTAGTGCACAGCGCAAGCACGTTCTCCTCACTGACCCTTCCAGGCTTTTGCTTGAGAATTTCAATGATGTTGTGTAGTCGTCTTGTTCTCTCAGCCTCATCTGCGCGTCCCATGGCACTTGCGCTCGGCATACCAAGCTGCGACAGCGAGATGTCCATGTTTACACCTCCCATGGGCATGCCACCCATGGCCGCGCCTCCCTCGTTCAGCATGTTAAGCATTGCAGGCGAGTCGTAGTTCATCATGCCGGTGGTTGCACCTGTATGGGGTACACTGCGTGGGGCGGGCGACGAGAATGCGGGGAGGTGCCGTTGCGGCGTGTTGGTGGAAGGAGTCGGGGTCGCCATTGCAGACGCAGATCTTTGGTGGATTTGTAGCTCGAGCGCTAGTCGCCGTGGGGAGGAGCGAGGCTATCAGGCCTGCTTCCTATGGGATCATGTTGGGGCAGTTGCTGGTGGAAGAGCAAGGGTAGGGCTCAAAGGTGAAGCTTGCGCGAGTCAGGTCTTGGCAGCTTGTTTATCACGACATGTCAATGTTGACGCTGAGTATGTCAGTGAGACATGAGCGACACGAGTCCACGGATGCTCGAAGCAGTGGTATTAGAGAGAAACCATGCAATCAACGTCCTTCGCGTCTAATTGTGCGCCTGTTGTTGGGTATAATGCAGTGACAGCCTTCAAACCAAGCACTCTTGGATCAAGTCAGAAACGCCATAACATGCTTTTTGTGCACCCACGAGCCTCAGTCTAGCTCGACCACCTCTTCCTCTTTTTCTATGAACTCCGTGATTCTGCTCTTCGCTCTTGTCCCTGCGGCCCGGCGCGGCTTTGTAGTATCTCTCGTAGTCCGTGTCGCGTCATTGCTCCCATCTGGCATAATCTCCAACAGCTTCAGTAGATCTCCTGTCTTACCGGCATTGTCTTGGTAGTCGATAGCACGTAGGCGTTTCTTCGGTCGCTGCGCCGCTTCCTTCTCTCGCGCTGCCTTGTCGTTGGCCTCTTGCTCCCACTTCTTACGTATCTCGTCTTCTGCTTTGTTCTCCATGGAATGAAAAGAAGCATGGTGATTGCAGCCATCGCATTCGTACGAGGATGATGACTTGAAGCATGTTAGCATGGTCTGGTAGTTCAAAGAAGGGCCATGGGCGTACCTTGAGGGGATGCAGCATGAAGCGAAGGCATGGACATCGCGGCGAGACGATGGACTGCTTGAAGTTGCATTGGCCGCGTGGAGGAACGTAGCCCATTTGTGTCCAGACGTTCGCCATGCTCGTCGCCGTGATGGACTTGGCAGCCCGAGCTGCTGAAGGGGCTGGAGGGGGTGGAGCAAGGACAGCAGCGCGCAAACGTAACGAGTGCGGTGGGAAGCACGCAGCGCTGCCCCAGCTCAAGTCATCGTGCTAACGAAGAGGTAGGCGAGCGCGTTCGCAAACGCGAAGTTGTCTCGACCTCACGTGCGCGTTCATCTGCGGGGACTCGGGAGAGCCCCACATCCACACCCCGCGCAGCGGCTGATGGAGAGACTTGACTGGTGCAACGTGAAGGCGAGATAAGGTAGACTCGAAGATAATTTCTTGCTAGGAGACGGCTGTACACCTCGTGGGGGAAACAGCATGCAAATGCGCAATTTGGAATTATATCCAGTGCTCATGAAAGCCACAGCAACTGGGCCCTAGTGACCACGAACCAAAGTTCCGCGGCGTCTTGAATCACCGCAAGACGCCGGTGAATTGTGCCTTCTGTCCGCTCATTTGCGTTTAACTTTCCCCACCTTGTTTCCAAAAGGTTTAGGCGCTAGGTAGGAGGGCAGGCACCATCGTCGGCAGACGGCGGTCCTTCTGAGCTGGCCGATCGACATAGCGGGGTACATTCTCAGGACCTGTCTCAACTGCAGATGCCAAGCACGTCGTAACGTATTTTTTACAGATAACAAATATAAGTTACCCTATACAAATTTACTAGCAAAATTAATGTACACGCATCCGCAACACAAGCTACTAGAACTAGGTGTTATTAACTACAAATGTAAGGCTATTAAACTAGGTATAGATAACTATATTAATGTATTTTATAGTGTTGCTACTGTTGTTAGAAGCTCTAATCTAACTTGCCTAATGCATCTATATTATTGCTATTACTCTCTTTAACCTCTGCGTTAACCTCTTAATCCCTATCCCTATCCTTATAAGCTATTAGTCCCTAGTGTATACTGTTAAAGGCGTGAATTAGTAGTGTATATAACTAAGATTCCTCCTATGTATTGCCTTGTACAAGGCAGCCTGCCTCTTGTAACTTACTTAGTACACTGTTAAAGTACTTATCTAAGAGTACTTCTCTTGCAGTGGCTTGTAGTAATAGCCTAACTACAGCACTTAGTAAAGTAACCTAGAGGGAGTGTACTTTCTTACGCTTCTTATCTATGTATTAAAGCAATTCTTTAACTAAATTAAACTACTTAGAGCGTAGTTTCTCTATTAACTCTCTTACTTTAAGCGTATTGCAATGCTCTACTGTTTACTACTTATCTTCCTATGTAGGTATACACTTATAGTACTCTACTACATACTACTTATATACATTATAGCTGTAGTTATTAAATTTACTTATAAAGTGCTCCTAATTATTATTAGTAATTGTGTTAAATAGTAGGTGCCTTTGCTATATATAAGCACACAGTATATTGTACTTTTTAAAGAAGTTGCACTAGCAACTTAGCTTGTTAGTATATTGCTAAAGCTTAATACTATCCTCTATATATAATTGCGCTTTTTTGTGCTACAAGTAGAGGGACTAGGCTTGTTTTAGTTACTGCTTTTTGTTCTATACCCCTATTTGTTGTGCTTCTTTACAATAATTAAATCATATAATTGCGCTGTACAAAGCTTAGTGACTATATTAGGAAAAAATTTTGCTATTGCAATTTTTAAAAAATACTAAAGTCTTATTGTATGTGTACTATTACTAGTAGGTTGTAGCAGGCGTAGTATGTTAAGAATACATGTAGCAGGTGTAGTATGTTGAGCATATGTGTAGAATGTTGTGGTACATTAAGAAAACAGCCCTAACATCTATCTAACATTAAGAAAACAGCCCCAACGTTCATCTAATGTTAAGAAAACAGCCCTAACGTTTATCTAATATTAAGAAAACAGCCCTAACGCCTGCTACGTGTATCAGGTTTTACTAAGTGCTTATTAATAAATAATAATATTATAATAATGTAGAGCTTGCTTTTCTCTATAAAATAAGCCTCTAAACTTTATTATAGCTCTTATGGTTGTTTAGTTATTAAGCTTAGAA